>CAESWR010002172.1:6198-16810 GCA_903171835.1 Mullus surmuletus
ACACACACACACACACACTCACACACACACACACTCCCAGAAGCTGCAGCTCCGTGTCTCAGTGACACCACGTCCTGCGAGGATTCTGGCGCAGATGTGCGGAGGTCGGTGTGAGTGAGGAGCTAGCGGAGGAGCTAACTGTTAGTTAGCTCCTCTGTTAGCTCCTCCGTTAGCTCCTCCGCTAGCCGCTCCGCTAGCCGCCGCTCCTCCGTCCCCACTCTAGTTGGATGTGTTTGTCAGCTCCTCCAGCCATTGTCTGGAGGAGGGACGGCGAACATCTCGTCCGCTCCAAACCTTCACCTTCACCTTCACCTTCACCACAACAACAACAACAACAACAACAGAAGCAGGAAGCCTCCGCTGTCACACAGCAGAGCCGCTGCCGGTGAAGGTGGTGCTGACACCGAACCGAGCCCGACGCTCGAACCCCTGCTTCCCACTCGGTGTCAGTGGAAGCGGAACACACACACATTACACACGTTCACACACACACACACACACACACACACACACCAGCCGAAAACGTCCCCGTGTGGACGTTCTCGCGGCCGCGGGTGTAAACAGAGGTTTAAAGCCCGGGTTTGAAGGCTGCCGCGGCCCACGGGCCTCGATCCGCTGCACGGCGGGGATCACAACACGGTCTTGGCAGAGACGGAGCGGGGCTCAGTGTGTGTGTGTGTGTGTTTCTTTCCTCACAGCATGTTGTGTCGTTAACGTGTGTGTGTGTGTGTGTGTGTGTGTGAGCTCCTCCTGCAGCCTCTGCAGACCTCCACCTCTGCTGCACCTGACCCACTCCTGGTTGGTTCTGCTAATTCAAGTTTGTCAGATGCAAAATAATCTGATTCCTCCCTGACATGATGGTAATAACAGGAGACATCTGTGTGTGTGTGTGTGTGTGTGTTTTGTATGCTTTAGGAATACACCCCCACTTGTCGGAGTGATAACAACACCTGAGCACTTTATGTAGTTCCAGATCACTTTGAGTCGGACCTCCATTCTTCTTTCATTGCATTTTTTTTCCTTCTCTCAATCCACCTGCTTGAATGTATGTTTTTATTTGATGTGTGTGAGAGGAGCCGACCTCCACTGACCTTCTCGCTCTGCATGGCCATAAGAGTGGGCTGCTCCAAAACCTTCCATCCGTACTGCTGCTGTGTGTGTGTGTGTGTGTGTGTGTGTGTGTGTGTGTGTGTGTGTGTGTGTGTGTGTGTGTGTGTCCACCTATTTTGTTGTGATTGTGTCACAGGTGGACCTCAGAGTGTGTGTTCTGAACACACACTCACCTGAAGTCGCTCCGTGAGGGCGTCTGGAATCTGGAATCTGGAATCTTTTTAAAAGGCACAAGCATCTCCAAGCTGAAGTCTGAGATGTTGCCAGTCGTCCTGCGCTGAGCTGAGCTGAGCTGAGCTTCTTGTTTAGATGAGGACCACGAATGGTCGCAGTGTTGAGGGGATTTTGTTGGTTGGACCTCGGACCCTCTAATCTGCCCTGCTGGGAGGACGCCGGCTCATTTGGGCTCGTTGTCTTATCTTGCTTGTCATTGTTTTTTGTTTTAAACGGTTTACATTCGCGGTTTCTGACTTTGCGTGCAGGGGGAGGGGTTCCTTCTATCACACGTCGTGTCTGATGGACCCCGAGCCAATCAAAACGCCTGTTCACATTTCTGGCTTCTGCATGTTAAGAGGGGGCCGGAAATGTTGGTTACCCCAAACCTTTATTGTGTCCTGGAAACGCCCCAGTGTTGTTTTGCAGGGCATGTGTGTGTCTGCGTGTGTGTTTGTGTGTGTGTGCAGCAGCAGCAGCCGGTGGTACAAACAGTTGCAAATCTTCCAGACGATGTTTCCAGGTGTTGAGTCCTCGTGTTTTGTTTGGGGTGAATCTGAGGCGGCCCGTCTCGGTGAAGGAGCCTTCATGGGTCGTCAGAATGGATCCGGGCGCTCCAAGCTCGCGCGCTGTGGTCTTGCATGCTAACGTGGCGTCTCCTCTGATCAAGAAAGATTGTTTCTGCTGTGGCGTTAATTTCACCCGATGTGTCTCACTAAACGGTGGGCTGGATCGGGAAGCTGCTGCGCCACAACAAACTTAAAGCGCGCAGTGAAAAACACTCGTTGACTCTTGTAATCCGGGTGGGAAGTGAGAGAAACTTTCAAATGGCTACAGAAGGATGGAGACGGTCGCAATCATTGTTTGTTTTGGTTCGGGGCGGGGGGGGGGGGTTTGAGAGGCACCTGTTATCGCCGAGGATGCTGGGTAATAAGAGTGAGGATCGTCCTCACCAAACTGGAAATATCTTTGTCTATGAAGCAGCTTTTTTTCCTGATATCTGACACTCACACATGTTTAGGTTTTTTATTTAAATGTAACAGAGGAGAAGAAGAGCAGATTTTCTTTCCTCCTTGTCGGTGTTTATGCTTTAAAATCCTCCTCTGCAGCCGACATGTTTAAAACTTGCTGCTGCCACCCCTAACACACACACACACACACACACACACACACACACACACACACACTCTGCACTATTGTGTGTGAGAGACAGCTGTATCGGCCCAATTTGATGCACTTTTTGAGCCGATAATGCCGATTACCGTCATTGTGCCCCTGTCCTGGTTTCATGCAACAGGTCATCGCCGTTTCCGCGGAGGAACGTCGATGGGTTTTTAACTGCAGGACAGAAGAGCAGGCGTCCTTTTCCCCCCTCTGGAAAAGTTTTGCGCGCTCCCCTGTGTGCCGACTTTAAAACTCTTCCCAGTAGCTGGACTTTTTAAGCCGATCAAACCGATTAGCGGCAGGTTGCCGATATCATCGTGCGTCCCGCGGTGCCAGCACAGCTAGAAATCTGAGTTCGCTTCTCTGCGACACACTCTGCTTGAGCTCCTCATGTGGTGTTGGGTTCAAGCTTGATGAAGGTTAAGGTTTGCTGACACACACACACACACACACACCCCTTCACCTTGTTGTATCGCCACTTGATTTCAACTCAAATTACGTGTCAGATGAAGGAGAAATGCTGCTGAAGTTTAAAATGTATACTTTTTGGTTTGGGGGGGGGGGGTAGATTGCGAGCTGCTCAACTATTGCAACTTAATTGATATGAATGTGTGTGTGCGTGTGTGAGCGTGGGGGTGGCTCTCACAGCGGGGTCATGTCAGCTGCAACAGCTCTGTCGACAAGACTGGCAGGTCCATGTGCTGCGTCTGTAGGTGACCTTTGACTCCAGATTTGCTGCACCAGCGTGTGTTTGTGTGTGTGTGTATGGTGTGTGTGTGAGTGCAATCGCTGCGCAGCAAATCCCCTTTTATAACTGAGACCTGTTTTCAAGCCGCGTCTGCCGGCACGAGGCCTGATGCCGAAAACTGCAGGGAACCGCTCCGTTTATTGGCTGAAAAGTTGCACTCCAATGTAAAGAAATTCTCACTGGAGCAAAACACACACACACACACACACACACACACACACACACACACACACACACAACAGATTTCAGTGAAGTGGTGTGAGGAGAGACTGCCACCAGAAACGCCTTTTGCTTCAAATTGATTTACATTTTTTGGAAAAAGCTAAGTGTTCAATTTGTTACTTGTAATCGTTTTCGAGAAGCTGCGTGAACAATGTTCTTGCAGCTTCTTATTGAGGTCATTGTTGACGTCGTTGTCCACACCAAAGTGGAAACCCCCCCCCGAACCCGTTCATGGAGCTGCTTTGTGCTGTTCAAACAGGAAAGCGACAACCACACAAGAAAGAAATCACACCATTGTTCATAATAAACGGTCTCCCCTCGTTTGAACCAAAACAAACCCCAAAGCAGAAACTTTTATCGGCAAAATGAAATGACTGCGGCCATTAACCTGCGTTGTTTGTCGTCTCTCCTCAGTATCGGATGCAGACGGCAGTGAAGGCGGCTTCCAGCTGAAGAAGGAACATGCCCTGCGAGTGCTCGGCTACATCAGCTCCTGGACACAGAGGTTGGTTATTTAGGCTGAATTTCGATATACGATGTATATCGTGATATTTTTTTTTTGCAAGGTGAGCTAAATGTTCAGTCAAAGCCAAATATGTTGGTTTTATTGAAGTGAGCTATTTGTTGCAAAAACAAACTCAGCTGTTTACACATAAGTCAAAAGTAAAAGTAAAATGGTAAAGAAAAGTTAAAATATCTGCCAAAGTTTAGTTTAGTTTGACAATGGAATGGCTTATTAAAATCTAATTACACATTTTCTTGTCCTCTATAACAAATATACTATATAAGGCTATAACTGATATAACCGATATGTTCTCGTTCCATATCTCGTTTAAAAAAGAATATCGATATATTTTGTATATATCGATATATCGCCCAGCCCTAATGGTGCGGTGGTTCCATTTGCACCCGGAAGTCAAAATTTCCCAGTTCCGTTTCAACGGAACCCCCCCCCCTCCCAGGACGAAATTCCTACTCGGAAAGTCGGAGAATCCACACATCGCCCGAGTTCCCTCACTCCTCTGATGTTCTGTTGATGTAGCACTCCTGATTAGTTTTTGTTGCACTAAATCGGTGGTAAAGATAGTATTTTCCGACATCTACACCTGGAAATGCTGTTGTAGTGTAATTTTAGTTTTTCATGTGTTATGTGGGAAATACAAGCCATGTAACTGGAACGCCGATAACCCGGGTGTGACGTCATTCCCAGTTCCGACTTCCGAGGTAAATGTAACGTGGCATAAGTCAGGGTCTCTACTCGTCCAAAAACCAGGGTCTTATACTCCTTCTCTTGTCGTTGTCGTAGCAACAGAAACAGAAAAATCACTCACTCTGTGGTTAACGGCAGCCTCGCCGGGCCCGGTCCGAATCAGTGTTTCATTCTTGATCCGAAACTTCTGGTTCTGTCATTAAGGCTAAACCAAATCATGGCGCAGCTCAAGGCGCAGCAGCGTGCGGCCATCAGAAAACTCATCCAAAGAATCTAATATACGCGGCCTAACGAGACCAAACGGAATTTCTCAGTGAGACAATGCAGTTAACGGCTCGTTAAAGCGACAAAGCTGCGATTATGGATGTTTGTATTTTCTTTTCGCTCCTCGCCCCGACAGGAGCAAATAACTCCCCAACAACACACACACACACACACACACACACACACACACACACTGATCGTTAGCAGGCGTGAGTGTGTAGTTTGCGAGCAGATTTGTGTTTATTGGAGCAGAACTGACCCACAGTGGCTCCCACACTCGCGTTCGTGTTCCAGGGGGATTCCAGCCTGGAATGTTTTTATTTTGGTGCTTGAAGGCCTTGAAGATGCTGGGCTCAATGCCGGGAGGTTCGACAAGGAAGTGCGTTCAATCCAAGCTGCGTCGTGTCAAGTTTGCAAAAACTGGATTTGCTTTTAGCGTCTCATAGTTGATTTAAAAACAAACTAAAAAAATATATACATATAAACCGCTGCCAAGAAACACTTCCTCTCATTGAAACCTTTAATCTGAGTCGGAGGTTTGTGTTTTGATGAAATGCGCTGCAATCGCCCGGCCAAGTGGTCGCCGTGACAACGAAAAGATCCAGAAGAAATGATTTCCTCCTGATCCCGCCGCGGCTGCTTTGATGGTCTGGCTCCTCAATCACATGAAAACAAAGAGGACAGAAATATGCTTTTATCATCAAAACTAGATCTCATCTCGGCTGTTTGTGAATCAAAGGTTTTTTTTTTGTTTTTAGATTAAATTTTAATGCCAAGCAGGTTTTTCCCACACGAGGAGTTGCACTGTTTTAGTGAAGAACAACAAACTATCAGCACGGCAACAAAATTCCCAATGAAAAAAAAAACCCTGAAAAGCTTCAGAGCCGCAGCCAGAAGCAGCGAATGTAGCAGAAAATGAAAACAGGCAGTTAAATTTGAAAAACTGTAACAAAATGATGTGCGGTGCTTTCAGAGTGAAAGATCTGCAGAGCTGCTGGAATGTTCAAACCATTAAGAGGATTTATTTGAGCAGACTTGAGCCAATATAAGATTGTTTATCACATTTTCGAGTTAGTATCACACACATGCACAAAAAAATCCCATTTAACAGGCACAGAGACTAAGAAATGGCAACTATTTCTATTTTCATGAGCAGTAATGTGAACAGTAACAGGCAGTTTTAATTTGTGAGATTAAGAAATGTAGTTTGAATGGGAGTCGATGGTTATCAAATAGCCTGTTAGGGTAGTAAATCTGTCCACAGTGTATTATTGACCTAATCAAAAAATTGACACTGAAATCTCATAATTAATCAAGATAGAAACCTTCCAACAGATAAATCGTGTCAGGAGGATTAATCAGAGATTACACATAAAGTATCTGAATTTGTCTTTTAAACCAAGTGACAAATTCCCTCCTCGTTTGGTGTCGGGTGATAATGTCCACGCCCTTTGTCAAACCTCACTTCCTGTCTTCTCCTCCTCTCCAGACAATGTCTGTGCTGCTTCAAGGAGTACAAGCACCTGGAGGTCTTCAACCAGCTGGTCTACGCCCTCATCAACCTGGTCATCGCCCAGATCAGCAACCTGAGGGACCGCCTCTGCAGCGCCCGGGACCACAAAGGGTCGGAGGGGGCGGGGTCAGAATGGGGCGGAGGCGAGGGCGGCCCCGGGCCCCTCCCCCAGCCGTCTTCCCCCGGCGAGGACGAGCCCGTCAACGTGGAGCGAGACTCGGCGGAGGAGGACGCAGACGCCCCTGACCTCAACCAGAATAAGATCCAGGGCCACGGCCAGGGGGGCGGGGCATCCGGGGAGTCGCAGATGGAAGTGCTGGCGGCCGGGGAGAACGGCGGCGGCGGCGGGTGTGGGAGCGGCGGGGTCCAGGACATCCAGGACCCCTTCAGCTCCTGGAGCACCGAAGAGCGGGAGAAGCTTCTGCTCTGTGCCGCCAAGATCTTCCAGATCCAGTTTCCGCTCTACACGGCCTACAAACACAACACGCACCCCACCATCGAGGTGAGCGCCAGACACGCCCACTTTATGCAACGAAGATAGATTTAAAGGGATAGTTCCAATTTTTTGACATGAAGTTGTATGAGCCGCTTAACAAAAGTGTGGTTCATCAGCAGGGACTTTTCCTCCACTGCGTCCCGTGGGCCGAGTTCCGGCCCGGTTTCGTTGTTGCAGAAAGTAGTTCCGTGTAGTTGCTGGAGTCACACGGATAAAGAGTTTTGCTCCAAAAAACCTGTTCAAAACACCTGTTCAAAAGAGTTATTTATTTGCGTCACAAATTCTTGGCAAAAAAAAGTCCAACCTCGCAATCACCCGGCACTATTTTCCCTCCCTTTGTATCACTGCGCGCAATGATGGTGTGTGCATTGATAGGAAGGGAGGGAAAATACTCCTTTTTTGCGGCCAAGAATTTGATGCAAATGTATGACTCTTTTGAAGACTTATTGTTTTTTGGAGCAAAGCGCTTTATCCGTGTGACTCCAGCAACTAGACGGAACTACTTTCTGCAACAGTGAAACTGGGCCAGACCTCCGCTCTCGGACGCAGTGGGGGAAAAGTCACTGCTGATGAACCACACTGATGGTGAGGAGCTCATACAACTTCATGAAGGAAAACACCAACTATTCCTTTAACAGCTTTCACACAATTCTTCATATTTTCTGATCGAAAAGAACATTGTTCGGGTTTTGTCATTATGCCGACCTTCGTGTTGCTGTCACGTGAATGTCGGGCGGCAAACATGTTAATCATGAGTGACGACAAGCTCTTGATGGCGAGCAGCTGTTTAAGGCGTTTGAGGAAACCCGGCTCTTCACCTCTCACGCTTTCCCCCCCATGTCTGTTTTGCAGGACATCTCTGCCCACGAGAGCAACATCCTTGGCTCCTTCTGCGACATGAACGTAAGCAGCACGCCGCACCTCGCCCAGTTTAGCCACGCAGTAGCTGAGGCGTTGGCCTTATGCATGATGGGAAGTGAGCCCTTTTGGGGGTCCGGCAGCAGTGTCTCATCTTGGTCTGTTTACTAACCGAGAAGCGATGTGCTTTACTCTCTGAGTGTGCATGCGTGCGTGTGTGTGGGTATCATCTGTGTGTGTAGAGCAGGTACGAGTGCCAGTGGAGAGGATGAGGGGCATTTAAGGGAACTTTTGTTTTTTTTTACGAGCCCAGCCCGGTCAGAACCAATTATCTGTCCAAATAACGAGTTTTGCAGCCTTGACGTTAATGTGACTGGCCCAGTTCAGACGTACATCCCATAATTAGAGGAGGAAAGTGGACGAATACGAAGCAGAACTCGCCAGTCGGGACGATGTATCAGCTTTTGGCTGATATCTGAGATGCTGGTATTTTCACACTCTTTTCTTATTTAAAGGGATAGTTTGGTTTTTTGAGTTAACTAAGTTACCCGCCACGTGCTTCCTGTTAGCTTGGAACGTCATCCAGCTCAAGTGCTTTCTGAAAAACCTGTTGCTTCTCCCTTCAATTAAAGGGATGGTTGGGATTTTTTGACATGAAGTCTTATGGGCTCCTCATCATCAGTGTGGTTTATCAGCAGCGACTTTTCCCCCACTGCGTCCCATGAGCCGAGTTCTGGCCTGGTTTCACCGTTTACTGCTGATGAACCACACTGATGGTGAGGGTCTTGTGCAACTTGATGTCAAAAAATCCCAACTATCCCTTTAATTGAAAGGAAAAGCAGCAGGATTTTCAGAAAGCGCTTGAGCTGGATGACGTTCCAAGTTAACAGGAAGCACATGGTGGGTTAGCTTAGCTCACGTTAGCGGTGGAAGTCGACAGAATGGCTACTCAGAAAAAGTTTTGTATCATGGGGAAGGTTTCTAAGCGCATCTTAAGGCATTTCCAGCCGGTGGTCGCCTCTCTGGGCTCCCAGTGGAGCCGCTGCCCGCTCGCTTGGCCAATAGCGCAATATTTCCCCCGGAGTCGGTCCCAAAATCAGTTTTGCATGTCAGTCTGGAAGACTTCATTGTTCCCCAACCGAGGGGTTATCGCACATCTGAACTCAGAAACCCGACGCCCGGCAGTCGAGTGGCCAAATATAAACGCCACCCGAGGAAGTGGCTCGTGTTGCATCTCTGCTGGGCGGCGCTGCCCGGCCCGACTTTGTTTCGTCCTATCAACTCTCTCTCTCTCTCTGTGTCTCTCTCCTGTCGCTGGTCTTCTGAATTCTGTTTTATATAAGATGCGCCAACATGATTTGATGAGGATTTTAGATGAGTTAGAAGCTCTGGTCCTGCTGCTGTGTCCATGGATGTTCACCTCACTCACCTGTTTCCAGGGTAACAGCTGCCATTCGAGGGCTGTGCGTGTGCGTGTGAGTGTGAGTGAGAGAGTGCTTGGATGTCGCTCTCCTGCTTTGTATGCAAATACCCACGTCTGCTCCAAATGACTACTTGTGTTGATTTTTTGCTTTTGTTTTTCCCACTGATGCCGCCTGGCTGGCTTGTAAAGGAGGAGAGCTTTTCTTACTCCTCTGTCTCCAGCAACTGGAGGTTGTCGGTCCGTGCTAGCCGACGTAAAGCAAGTTGGGGTTTCTGCCCTCGTCACCAGCAGCTGGCGATTTCAATTTGGGGTTTCAGAAAGGTGTCAAAAGCCGTTGCTCTCACAAGAGTCTTCGTTGGGCCTCCAGGAATGAGGTGCCACATCGGTGGCTTCAAAGAGAGAGTGACCACAAAACACAAAAAGCATTCCCAGATCCGTGAAGAATGTGAGCTTACTTTTGTTTTTGCGTCAACATTTTTGGCGCGTTCCAGCTCGGCGCCCTGCAGAATGTGCCGTTTTAGTTGACTCCCTCGGCTCTCACATTGTAGTTTCCGAGAAAATGTTTTGTGAGCAAGTTGATGGTGTGTCAATCCTGTCCACTAATGATCTTCTGCTTCCCCTCATGGCAAAATCAGCTAATAAAGGTAATACAAATGTAACACTAGCCAGCTGTTTAGCTGATAAAGCCTGAGTGGAGGAAAAGCCCAGCTGACCTGTTGCCCCCCCCCCCCCAGGACGTGGAGGTTCCCCTGCACCTGTTGCGCTACGTCTGCCTGTTCTGCGGCAAACACGGCCTCTCCCTGATGAAGGAGTGCTTTGAGTCGGGCACGCCGGAGAGCCTCCCCTTCCCCATCGCCCACGCATTCATCACCATTGTCTCCAACGTGAGTTCCACGCACACAATTAGGGGGGTTCCAATCCCATATCGTATATCGGTCCAATAGCAGCAAAAAATAAAAGAGAATCGGATTATATCGGCCTGTATTTAAAATCTGAGTTTGAGTTTATTTCGAATACATTTACATACATATAAGGTATAAGGTATTGAGGTTATTTCTCAGGGTCTTCCAATTTATTTTTCATTTATTTTATTCAATTGTAGGATATTCTTATGTTTAAGGTTTAAATGTATGTGAGCCATTGGTTAATAATGAATGGGTCAGTTTCTCTCATAGCTGCTGTTGCTGACTATTGTTCTCTGTTTGAGTAATATCACTTGATCAAGCCTTTTCTAACATTCCATACTACAAAATAAGTCATAAAAGTATGGATGATTCATGCTGATATAGGGTCGATATCAGTATCGGCCAGTACTCAAGTCTGCAATATCAGTATCATATCGGAAATGAAAAAGTTGTATCGGGACGCCCTTACACGCAATCCTCTTTTTT
>CAESWR010002173.1:0-16037 GCA_903171835.1 Mullus surmuletus
AAGAAATTTCCTCCAGCTGAACTCTGACAAAACAGAGATCCTCATCATAGGTCCCGAACACCAGCGCTCTCGGATGGAGTTGTCTTTGGGCCCTCTATCTGAGAACCTGTTTCCAGGAACCTTGGTGTTCTATTTGACTCTAACTTGACCTTTGAGAACCATGTCAGCAGGCTGGTCCAGACATGCTTCTGCCACCTCAGGAATCTTCACAGAATAAGATCCATGTTAAGCCCTAAAGACTGTGAAATCATTATCCATGCCTTCATATCATCTCGCCTTGATTATTGTAATAGTGTCCTGACATGCCTCTCACAGAAATCCCTCAATAGACTCCAGTTGGTCCAGAATTCAGCTGCAAGGCTGCTAACTGGAACAAGGAAAAGGAAGCACATCACTCCCATCTTAGCCTCCCTCCACTGGCTGCCAGTCACTTTCAGAATTGACTTCAAAATTCTATTGACAACCTTCAAGGCACTCCATGGCCTTGCCCCTACCTATATTGTAGAGTTATTATCCCCATATGTGCCCACCCGCAACCTGAGGTCCTCTAGCAGTAACCTGCTGGCCGTCCCTAAATCAAAGTTGAGGACCCGGGGAGATGCCGCTTTCGCCGTCCGGGCTCCTCGCCTGTGGAATATGCTGCCTGAGGAGCTCAGACTGGCGAACTCGCTGTCCTCCTTTAAAACCCAGCTAAAAACCCACCTCTATCGCCTGGCTTTTGAGTCTCCACTGTGATCCTGCTTACCTTACCTGTCTCCTGTCCTCCATCTGCAGTGTTTGTTTTTTGTAATTGTCTGTCTGTTAACCTGACCGGTCTAAGCAGATGACCGCCCACCCTGAGTCGTGGATCTGCCCAAGGTTTCTTCCCAAGAGGGAGTTTTTTCTTGCCCCAGTCACTTTGGTGGGACATGTTGGGTTCAATTTTATATGTGCCTCTGTTTTTGTGTGCCTCGGCACTTCATTTGCATATGTCTATGTAAAGCACTTTGTAACCTTGTTTTGAAAAGTGCTCTACAAATAAATTTATTTATTTATTTATTTAAATTTATTTATTTAAAGAGAAAAAGAGGCTTTCTTTGTGTTTGGACAACACTTGAGGGTTTCACATTTGCGTACAACATTCTCTGAACTGAGTTACTCAGTGGGGTCTGACCAGGGTTGTGGCTTTTTTTTAGTTAAATTGTTTCTTTAAATTGCAGGATGTACTGTTCTAAATGAAAGACATTACTTTCTCAATGGTGCTTTACAAATACAAAACCTGTTTCTCACAGTCTGGTGATAATGACAGCAGGGGAGTTTCTGTGCGCCATCTGGTGGACAAACTTATTTTACAGCAACAGTGATGCACAGCTGCAGGAGAATTTATTGCCGCCTCTCTTTTGACTGTGTTTTAGATTCCACCACTAATACCTCAATTTTTTCTTTCTTTTTTCTTTTGAAAGTATTCACTCAAACAGACTCTATATTTTTTCATCTCCAGCTGCTAGAGCCCCCTGGTATGTGGCAAACGGTTTGGGGGATTTTTATAACCTTATTTACAACAGCATTAACAAAAGATTTACGGATTAATGAATTAAAAGGAGAGTGTGTTTAGGTGTGTCTGCATGTGTGTGTGCTGCTGTGTGTGATCAGTCTGACTCAAACTGGCCATTTGTTATTTATTTCTATTATTTTTATTCTGGATCTGAATGGTAAAAAATATCACATGAATCTGACTAACACATCTGAGTTCAAACACAGACTGAGATGAACATGAAATATTTGACACAAGCAATAAAACACACAAATAACCAATATCATCACAATTATAATCCAGAAAACACAGACATAGTCAGTTTCTCTCCTGAAAAAGACTCTTTGAAAGATTTGATTAGATTGTAGCGTGTACAATTATTTAACTCTTCAATAGTGATACATGGAAACAAAAATGTGCAAAGACGAGAACATTAATGACAAAAATAATCAATTGTGAACAAAAACCCTCATGAGCTAAAAAGCTGAAGCCTTAAAACTACATGCAAGTAAAAAGGAGATGATGATCACAGCTCATAAGATAAGCAGATACTTCGCCATGTCAACATCATGTTTCTTCAGACTGCAAAACCACAACAGGCAGCAGATTAGTCAACTTAGCATTTTTATTTATCAGATAAAAACGATAAGAATAAAAAACAATTTTACTGACGGAGAAACTTGAACAGAGGATATAACTGAATGAGTTTGATATTTTGTGACATCCCATAATAAGCTTCATTAAGAGGCTGATGCGTAAATGCTCTGAGGAGGATGTGCTCCGATGTATCATCACGTGATGTGAGGATGTGTTTGTTTCTCATTTGACATTAAATGACTCATTGAGACTTTTTTCAGCCTCCTCAGGTGTGAGATTTTTCCAGGTTTCAGGAATATCAGCAGGTTTGACATCATATATTTGTGCAAACTTGTTGTTGAACTTTGCCATCACGTACTTCCAGTAGTCTGACGCCTGAAGGCTGACATCTGGAGGGATTTTCCAGTCTGGGAAGATTTCTGTGTATTGCTTGTAAGGATGAGATTCACCTTTTGTTTCACTGCAGCGAAACCTCGTATCACTGGCAACAGCAGAGGAACAAATGTCAATGACCAGTTTGTCTGTGTCTTTACACGTACGTTCACCCAGACCTTGTGGCCGATGCAGTGAAGCCCAGTGCTCAGTGTGAGCTTTTCCTCCGGCATCACAAGGTGCTTTGCAGAAAGGACACCGTTTACCACAACCAATCACTCTGCTGAAAAGGTGATTCTCTGGCTTCATGTTTAGATTTTTCAGTTTGGTTTTGATGTTTGTCTTTTTGAATTTAGCAGCAAGATCTTTGTCCATGTCCTTCACACATTCTGTCAGCCAGTGAGCAAACTGCTCTTTGTCTGCATTGTTAAGAGTCATGACAGCACCAAGAGCATCCTGGGAAATGACCAGTTTATCACCAAGTCCCTCACAGACATCTTCAACAAATGTCTTCAAGTCTCCACTCTGTTTTGTTTTGGCCTCCTCGATGGCTCGTTGGACACTTCTGGTACTCGATTTGATGTGTCGATTTTCAAACTCAGATATTGAAGCAGACTGTGAGAAGTGAGTCAGTATTTGGTCAAATATCCATGACTTTACATAGTCCTCGTATGACCTGATGTAGTCCAAATAGGTTACAAACTGATCCTGGTGAAGTAAATCCAGCAGAATTGCATGCTGGAAGAACATCCGTGTGCTGAATTGTTTGCACGTCAGCATTTCATCGACGATAACAGGACCCAAAGAGCGGCTGATGAAGTCCTCCACTGCAGGTCTCAAGCATTGTGTGGTGAATTCTTCTGCCTTTTTCTGACTCTGGTCTCGTTCATGGAACACGTCTTTAAAATCAGAACAAAACTTGTCTTTGTTCTGATTCAGACATACACGAGGATCATTCAGACGTATGAAATCTCCATGCATCTGCTGAAACCTTCTTGCTGCGTCTCCACAGATATGCAGCTTCAGTGAAACTTCAAATTCAATGTCGGTCATCACATCTTCATGGTTAAGTAGCTTCTCATCAATCATGTGCAGGATCTCCAGGATGTACGTGTCATGGTAATCGGATTTTCTTTCCACTTTGTCAAGCACTGATTGTTTGCAAGCTGCTATGATGCTGTCAGACATTTGTTGGACAGACATTTGATGACTTTTGAAAGTGAAAAGATTCTTGAACTTGTCTGCAAGATGATGCCAGAGTCCAGGTGAATATTTGAAAGGCTCCAGTCCACAGACTTCTAGCTTTTTTTCACTCAGTAGTTGAGAAGCTCCGCTGCCCTTGTGTTGGAGATTTTCTCTCAGGAGGAGAGATACATTAGTGAAGATGTTTGATGCCTTTTGTTCACAATAAGAAAGCTCATTCACTGTTTTCTCCCACATTTGATCAAATTCTTTGTCCAGCTCTGTGTCTGTCATTTTCACTTTTTTCTTTCTGCATTCCTCAATTAAAGCACAAACTTTTTCTTCTATTTTTTTAGTGTGGTCCTTCTTGATTTTGTCCGCTTCAGTCATTCCTCGTCTGTGTATTGCTACAGTGAGCTGATCCAGGACAGAACTCTCCATATCTCTCCGAAGACTCTTTGCACTGTTTGCAAAGTCCTCTTTGTATCTTTCCACTAGATGGACACGACCTTCTGTTTGCTTAAAGTACTGAGTCAGATTGTCCTGAAGCTTTGCTTCCCATTTGGACACCTCAATGGAAGCTTCACTTCTCAAAGATGTGAGAAGGTCTCCGATGCTCTTAGATTGGTCAGCAGCAGTCCCAGAGTTTTTGATTCTAGTCTCTGCAGTGGTAACCCAGGAGTACATGTGCTTCTTGAAGTCCCATTCCCATTTGTTGAATTCTGAGTTCAGTCTCATGTAAGCTTCCGCCACCAGGCTGTTTCTGAAGCTGAAGATTAAGTTTTCATGCTTCACTGCATTCCACAGGCTTGACATCCACTCTGTGAACTCTGAGATGTTGTTATAAGAGGTCTCAGAGTTTCCAATCATCTGGATGATGTTCTTCTTGAGCTCATATACAGCCTCACTGTACCCAGCACTTACTGGTGCCATTGGTGGGTTTCCATTCCAGAGTCCAGGAATGTAGCAGTTCCCAGTGTCTGGGTTGTACTCCATCACATCAGTGAAGGTCTTGTTCTCCTCTTTCTTTTCCATTCTGGCTGCTGCCTGGGTCATCTCATCTAACTGCTGCAGGAGGAGATTTCTGTCTCTCAAGTTCTTGTCGTGGGCTGAAACATCAGAAACATTCTGGTGAACAAACTGACATTTTGGCTTTTTGCTGACTTCTTTCATTCTGAGAAAGGCGTGCACCACGATCTGTAGGATTTCCTTCATTTCTGTTGAGTTCTCCATGGCAACATTGATGATGGTGACATCACTCAGTCTCACAACAAGTGTTGCAAGTTCATTGTCGTGCTCATAGCTATTATCCAGCTGTGCAAGCTCTGGCGACTTTAAGCCCTCAGGGTCGATGATCACCACAAAGTCACACTTGAGCTCTTTTTGAACATCTTCATTGACTCTGAGGAGCAACATGAAGGCACCTCGAGTGCATCGGCCGCTGCTGACTGCAAACTGAACACCAAACATGGTGTTGAGGAGAGTGGACTTCCCCGTGCTCTGAACTCCAAGAACAGTGACGACCATAATCTTGTTCTTAGGAGCCACCAAGTCATTGAGTTGAGACAGAACATCTGTCACCCATCTCAGAGGGATGTTGGATGCGTCTCCATCCACAAGCTCCAGAGGAAACCCATCAAGCAGCAATTGTGCACATAGTTTTGGAAGATGCTGCAGTTGTTGACGTGATGGGTCTGTTTCAGGAAGGACAAGTGAAGCTTCATAGATCTGACTCATTTCACGGAAGAAGTGTTCAGTCCCCAGCGAGCTGTTGGAAAGTTGTCTGTCGATGTTTTTGATCTTCTCTTTGTTCTGAGAACTCTTGCTTTTCTCTTTGTACTGCTCTCTGAGCCCAGACAGTTTCTTTCTGGAGAGGTTATCAAGATTCATTCGCATCCATTTCAGGAAGTAAAATCTCTCTGTCCCTGGGCTTGATAAACTATTGATGAAGTTTACCATTGCAGGTGATATTTCATAAGAGTTCTGTTTCTCTCGAAGTTTTCCTTTCTGTTCCTGGAGATCACTTTTGTACTTTGATATGTCTTTACCTCCAGCCTTTCGGAGTCGAAACTCTTCCTTCTCTAAGGAAGACAATTCCTTCCATATTTGGCCATGGCGAGGAAGCTGGTATTCTTTGTATTTGAGGATGTCTTGGATTTCTTCAGTGATCGCATCTGCCTTTTTCTTTGCATTTTGGCACTCAGTGGAGTCTTCATCAACCACCATTCCAAGTTCATGTGCCACTTCCACCATCTGCTCTATTCTTATTTTCTTCTTCGAGTTCTTGATGACATCTTTCACTTTTTCCTCCAATTTTTCAACAAAGTCTGGTTCACTCATCTTTTTTGTCTTCAAAATGATCTTGTTGTTAGTCAGGTTCAATTCAGCTGCTACTTTTCTGAAGGCTTCCACATTGAAGCTCCTGCTTTGTTGGTCACACACCAAGAAGATCTGTGCATTGTGGGGTTGGTTGGTCAGTAATTTGCAATCAGAGTCCAAATTGTCAAAGAACACAAAAACTGCTGTGGACGTTTGACACAAAAAGTTGTATTGTGTCTCAAATGAAGCGATGTCACCTCGAAGGTTTGCTACAGCGACTGGTTCACTGAAAACATCCATGTTTTTGTTTTCACCAGGGAGGTACCAGATGATTTCTGTCAGTCCATTGGATATTCTTCTTGGACTGTCGCCACACTTCATGAGAAGATGAACAAAGATCTCCTGGTTCTGCTCAGTAGTGCTGAGAAGCTTGTTGAGAATGTGTGACTTGGACAAGGAGCACTCGCCCAGTCTCACAAAAGATATCAGTGGAAGTTCAGAGAGAACTATTCTGTCTTCAACAAAGCCTTTGGATTCTGAGAGCGACTGAGGTCTGTACTTTTTGACGATGTCCCTCAGGGCCCACAGCATGAGTGTGCACTGATTTGTGTCACAGTTAGGAAGCAGCAGAGGCACAGGGAACTGACACAGAGACATTTTGAGGGCCATTTCCTGCTGAACAAAACCATCAGAACACAGAAAGAGAGCCGTGATCATGTCCAGAGCGTTTAGCTTCTCACCTTCATTTGAACAGTCATCAACATCTTCAAGATCTGAGTCTTCATCCATCGATAGACTCTGATTGGTTGATTCACCTCCTGATGTACATTTCAAATTCCTAGCTGTCACATTGGCCATCATCAGTTTTTTTAGAAAGCACCAGGGAAGGTCAGATCTACATTCAGCAGCAGCATCAGTGATGGTCCTCTGATCAATCTGAAGTACTTTGCTCAGTGATAACTTGGCGGGGTAGAACTGCTCCAAGCCCATCTTCTGCAGTTCGTTCTCCAGCTCTGACTCTGTGGACATGAGGAACATGACTGAAATGGGTCTTTACCAAACACACTGAGAGACAATACATGCCATTTTAACTGTTATAAATCAGGCTGGCTGTTTTCAAAGGGCTGTGAGATGGTCAGTAACTGGTTGGTGATGTGTTGAATGTCTGTCACATTAGCAGCAACATGTGAAGCGCTGAGCATTTCCTCAAGATATCGTCCAATCAAAAGGATGCATTTCTCTGATGTCTGATTGTCAGAGAAGAGTGAGCAATCTACACAGATATTATGATATTATACATTAGGACCTCATACAACCCCACTTGGAAAATTGTTGTGAACATTTTCTGGACTATAAAGCGCACTGGATTATAAGGCGCACTGTCAATGAACTTCTTTCATATATAAAGCGCACCGGATTATAAGGCGCATTAAGCGAAAAAAAACCAAAAACAGTCAGATAAGTCTGTCAGTCAAACTTTATTAAACGTGTTCACAATGACTCTCAACATTGTTCAAACTTTAATGAGTGTATTCACAATTAAATTTCAACCTCGTTCGGTTGAAACACGTAAAAAAAACACAGTCTGTTACCGCTAAATCAAACGTTCGCTTACGGTACACACAATAACTCTCAAAAGTCTGAAACTCTCAAAAACACATAAAATACAACACAATACACTCAGTTTTTCAGTTCATTCCTCGTCCACAAATCCCTCAAATTCTTCATCTTCAGTGTCCGAGTTTAACAGCTGGGCGATTACGTCATCCAGCATGCCAGCATCCCTCTCGTCATTGTCCGAGTCAGTGTCAGTGCTGTCAGTGTTACCTGCCAGTTCAGTGATGATTCCGGCCTTCGTGAAAGCTTGAACCACAGTTGAGACTGATACCTTAGCCCAGGCATCCACGATCCACTGGCAGATAGTGGCGTAAGTCGCCCGGCGCTGCTTCCCCGTCTTGGTGAATGTGTGTTCACCGTCTGTCATCCACTGCTTCCACGCAGCTCGCAGATTAACTTTGAACGCCCTGTTGACGCCAATATCCAGCGGCTGGAGTTCTTTAGTTAATCCACCCAGAATGATGGCAAGCACCGAATTAGTTTGCTTCACATGGGTTTTGACAGCATGGGTGAGATGGGCGCGCATGGAGTCGCAGATCAGTAGGGACGGAGATTTATGGAAAAAGCCATCCGGTCTCTTGACGTAAATTTCTCTCAGCCACTCACGCATCTTCTCCTCGTCCCTCCAGCCCTTCGGATTAACTTTGATGATGACACCGGCTGGAAACGTTTCTTTTGGCAAAGTCTTCCTCTTGAAAATGACCATGGGTGGTAGTTTATGGCCATTAGCCTGGCAACAGAGAACTACAGTAAACGATGACTTCTCGTTCCCTGTGGTGCGTACAGACACCGTTCTGGTCCCTGTTTTCTCCACAGTGCGGTTCACGGGGATGTCAAAGGTGAGGAGGACCTCGTCCATGTTGGTGATGTGCTCTGGCTGGATCTTCTTTTCAGTGATCTTGTTTTTGCAGTATGCACGGAAATTGGCCAATTTTTCTTCATAATCTTTTGGCAGTTGTTGTGAGACGGTAGTTCGTGTGCGGATGTAGAGATTATGTCTTTTCATGAACCGAAAGCACCAGGAAGGACCACCTCCAAAGTCATTGATGTTCATGTCCCCGCGCTAACGCTGTTGCCTTCATTCGAATAGAGACCGTAGAGACACTTCTACCTGCTGCTCTCTGTTCAATAACCCACTGTTCAATGTTGTCCTCTAACTGTGGCCATCTCGCGTTGTTCCCGCGGAAACTCTTTGTGGTCTTCTTTACTTGGCGCAGGTCATCTTCTTGCTTCCTCCACTTCTGCACCATTGATTCATTAATGTTGAATTCTCTCGCAGCTGCTCTATTCCCATGTTCTACTGCGTGACTGATAGCTTTGAGTTTGAAGTCTGCGTCGTAGGCGTGTCGTTTAACAGGTGCCATTTTGGGATCCTGGTGAAGCACAGGTACCGCCGCTCTGAGTGTGTGTTGCTCCGCAACGCTCCTGACTACGGTAGCCGTAATGCTGCAAGCAGTGCGAACTACAACATTTTAACAGAGCACGTTGAGCGCCGTGTACCACACAAAATCGCTTCTAGGTCAGTAAGTACAACCAGAATTAATCCATATATAAGGCGTTCTGGATTATAAAGCGCACTGTCGTCTTTGTAGAGAATTAAACGCTTTTAAGTGCGCCTTATAGTCCAGAAAATACTTTAAGGGGCTAAGACTCTATTTGCATTTCAAATTTAAATTGATTAAATGAATGGATTAAATCCTGCCTTCATCACTGACATTAAGTAGATCAGTGATTTATGACAGTGTATTACGCATATTTATTTATTTATTTATTTATTTATCATATATAATTAAAAAAAACAAATATCTGTATGTATTCCTCTCATTTCTTTCAGCAGTGTACTAAGCCAATGTTGTTGGTGAATCGAAATGATTATGTCTGGAAGATTTACCTGCATATGAAGATGAAAAGACTCTTCTTGAGGAGCACAAAGTGTTTTCAGTCCCAGCCTGCAACACTGTGGAGTGATCCTTCAGAGGTGAAGGTGGGCCTTCTGGTGCACCATAGAGGTCCTTGGTAAGGAAGAAAATATTAAATTTAGTTCTAATGAAGGTTGTAATCAAAGATATGACTATTGTACAACAAGAAACCTCAGACGGCCGCTCTACCAACCGAGCCGTGTTGGCAGTGACAGAAAAAATTTGGGAAACGTCACAAACATACAGGCAGGTTAAGTGCTTGAATTCAAGGTTAGATGTTTCAATCCATGATCCTTTGATATCTTTTTATTTATGTTTTTGATCTTCAATGTTGATTGACCTTGACAAATTGTGTGATTGTCTGCTGCTGGTTTTCCTCTTTCCTCCCAGTACCTTTCCACTCACCTCCCAGCTCTAGCTGCCAGCCACACCCACCTCACTGGTCCAACCAGTCTCACCAGTGCTTAGTCACCTAACCAGAACCTGCCTGCCTCATTAAACACCCTCCCATTCCTCCCAGCCTCTGCCAGATTGCCTTTGGCAGCATGCAAAGCTCTCACAGACAGAGGACAGGCCTCACCGACACATAAGCTGCCATCATATAGAGACAGTGACGTCAGTGTTTGTCTGTTTCTTGTGTTGATGAACATCATGAACTACCAATCACATCTGGGGTGACCAATACAATTTCGATTTTCATCAGGTCTGCCATGGTAATCTTACTTCCATCCTGGCTCATTCTTTCTGCTCATTATTTCTGTGTGCGTGGATCCTCCACAGACTAACACAAATTGTTTACCTCCTCGTCCACAGAGCTGTCCATCATGAGCACCCTCTCAGTCCACAATTGTTCCAAAACCCCACCTGTTAGATGAGACCTCACATCAACAAAGACCAAAACTCTCATTTGTCCAGAACAAAAACATGAAGTTTGCTGACTGACACTTCAGTTTTAGGCTCAGAAAAACTTAAAGAGAAAACAACAATGACATAGGCTTTTGATATAGAAAAATAAAATAAAATATAGGAAATTGAGATGTAGACAAAACAGACAAATCATTAAAAAGTGATAACATAAGGACTTACCTATCTGTTAAAGTTTCTGTCTTCTTTTCGTCAACTATTCTGTGACACGATGAGATCTAAAAACAGCAAAGTTGAACGCCTCACTCTCCTGCAAGAGGCGGGGCTTTGAAACGCTTTAAATGGCCTCTTGTTTTACATATCTGGGTGCACTTTCACTTTTGTTTCTCACAAATTCATCACAGCCTCAAATAAAGGAGGAGATAAGAAGATTTTGTTAACAATTAACAATCACTGGTCCACAAACTGACATCTGCTCAAATTAAATCCTGGTAACATTTCCTGCTAATGTAAAGAACATTAGGACATGCAGACTGTAAATTTAGATTTTATTTATGTTGTAAATAGGAATGCAGGTGCGAGAGAATTCATAACTATCATGAACATTTTGTCTGAATGTAGAATTGATTTGAATAGACGGTGATTGATGGACACAGCGTTCAGTCAGGAAATCATCAGTAAAATCAGCAAAAACGCAGGAAGGAACATTCTTACACACGTAAAGTGAATTTGAGTAATCTCTAAGTGCTTATTAATTAATGATGTAATTAACTGTCACTTGGAGCTGAAGAAATGCAAACTGTTGATTATCATAACATACTTCACCAAGAGATGTATACTTGTGTGTGTGTGTGTGTGTGTGTGTGTGTGTGTGTGTGTGTGTGTGTCTGTGTGCATGTGTATGTGTGCCTGCCTCTCTATTGACTGTGTTGTTTTAGACGCCACCTGGCGGATAAACTCTGGAACTGCAGCAGCCTGTTTTCCTCTACTCTCTGTTAAGTTTTTTAATTTCTCTGGCACTGAGGTGCGTTTGAATCTGTAACTCCTGTCGCCAGATATTGTTTGGAAGTTGCCAGCAGGGGATGAGTGACGACTCTGTTCACTACAATTGTAGCTATTTGAGGGCTGTTCTTCTTCTATCAGCCAATGTCTGGACATGAGCAACTTTGGCAGATCTCTGCCAGCTGTAACAATGACAGAGATTGTGGGATTGTGTTAACAGCTGTTTCCTGTTTAAAAACAACATTTCTATTGATCTCATGTTTCTACTTTGGCAAATCCTGATCACTCTTTATGTTATTCTATTACACATTGAACACCTTGAAAATAATATGAAAATGCTCATAGTTGATGTTCATTTCGAGTTTCTCATCAAAGCTCCAGAGTGGATTCAGCTGCAAAGCCACAAAGGGAAGCTGCACTGAGTTGGTCCGGCAAATGTGTCAATGGGGGGAAACGTCCCAGGCCAAAGAGCCGAGCCATGGAGTCCGCAATCATGTCCTCAAATCAAGCCAACAACGAGTGAACAAGTCAAGTTAGTACTTCATTTCAGTCTCTAGTGTGAAATTATCCAATTTCACTTTAATTAAATTTTTAAACAAATGAATTATTATCTGCAAATAATGTGCCATTGCCGAGTGTCTGTGCTGTCTAGTAACTGGACAGAACAGACTTTATATTGTTAATAAAGGCTTCAGAGTTGAACATTTTCAATGAAAAAAATGTACCTTTGCTGAAAAACACTGCTCTCGTGAGCTCTCCTGTTTCTGTGCCTGTGCCTTTAAATGTCAGTGAGCTGTGTGTGGCCACGCCCACTCCACGGTCCTATCGGCCAGGGGAAGCGGCTTTCGCTCGTGCACGTTCTTCGCGCTGTTTTCTGCGTCAGAAACGCCGTCGTTGAACCGCAGCTAATTGAAGCAGAGTCGGACACGGAAGTAGAGGTTCCTCTTCCTGAACATGTTCTGCAGCAGGACGTTTCTGAATGGTTGCTTCATTTCTCTCGAAGTCTCTTATTTTGTTCATACGTGTTGTTTCAGTTGCTAGCATGTAGCTAAGGCTAGCTGCAGCTAATAGTGAGGCTCCTCTTCTGTGGGGGGCTGGTGGACAGCAGCCCCCACTACAGCCGGGGGGAGTGGACAGAGACTTCCACCTCACAAGTTCACAGCTCCCACATCCACTCCTTTCAGCTCACAGTGGCTGAAACATGGAGGAAGCAAGTAAATTAGGTGACACAATATGTTTCATTATTGGACCTCATACTCATGCTACAAGGACACATACGACTGTTAGAAAACCTTCAGAAAATGAATTGGGCTCTGAAGGTGACCTTTAAAAGCATTCATTCAAGTAATTTCTTCATCTTTTGCTGTTGCTTTTTTTAATTACGTTTCATCCCTCGAAAGTCCACTTCTGCATAGGTTATCACATGCACTAGGCTATAGCCGTACCGACGCTGTTGAACGCACCATGGCCGATGCTAATTATTGATGCAAAGAGAACAACAGGCAACATGGTGTTCAGATGAATCTGAAACTGAAATGACTGAAGAGATGCAAAATAACAGTAAAGAAATGTCGGAGTGGATTTCAATGAAACCATTCTAAGGTGGACTTAAACTCAAATCATTGATTGTCTGACCTGAAATTTAAGATGATGTGCTTTTTCTTCGACTGCAGCATTGTGGGAAGTGTAGTCATGAATTACAAGGTCACGAGGAAACACTTTGCGTAAATACTAAGGTTTTTGGTGAATCAAACCAATGGATGTATGAAAGATTTACCTGCACATTCAAATTAAGGGACTGTGTGGCTGTAATTTCTGTTCTCCGCAGAAGCAGAAAGTGTTCTCAGTCCCAGAGTGCAACGCATTCCCATCCTTGGTCCTGGAATGTGTTGTGGCCATGCTGCTCCTTGTCGCTCGAGGGATCTGTCTGAGGTGAATGTGGACCATCGAGTGCATCAAAGACATCCTTGGTGAGAGGAAATATGAAATGTAATTAATGCATCTGATGATCTTTGTACAAGTAGCAAACGTCATCAGAAATGATCGTGACCAACAGTACAATAAGCCTCAGACGGCCGCTCTACCAACTGAGGGTGGTAGAGCGGCAGTAATAACAGTTGTAGCTTGTGTGAGCCATTACTGAAGGTCAAGGTAAACAGGTTATGAGTCTGAAGTGAAAAGCAGTGGTGCTGATATAGAGAATGCAGAAACACAATACACACTTCTTTGCAGAAAAAGGTACTGAGTGAACACAGGCTATTTGATCGCTTCTTTTCATCATGAAAATCTGCTCTTTTAAATGTCTATCACGGCAAAGTTCAACATTTATGCTTGTTTGTGTTAAAACATTCCTCCCCCTCCGCCTTGAATTCTAAGTTAAACATCAAACTGTAATTTGTCGAGACATTTGCTGACTGACGCTTCAGTTTTAGGCTCAGAAAAACTCTAAATACGTCCGGAGAACAAAACGACACTGAAGTGGGCTGCAGATTTTGATGTATAAATTGTCTACACGGAGTCAAAAGACAAATCATCGAAAAGCAACAAACAAAACGACCTAACTGTCTTTTGAATTTTCAGTTTCTGTCCTCGTCAAATATTCTGTGATAGCATGAGATCTAAATACACAAAGGTCAAACCCTAAACTCTCCTTCAAAGGGCCGGGACTCAAGGCTTCTCCTTTTATAGCTCTTGGTTCACTTTCACTGCTTGTTTACCAGAATTCCAACATGGTTCAAATGACGGTGAGATTAAGCCTAATCCTCATTCATCGCTTTCCCTCCTTAAAATATGGTGAAATTGCAGAAGTTTGTTGTAAACATATTATAGTATTTTAATCTAAAATGTTGTAAGCAGTACAGTATACTTGAAACTGTCCACTAACGATGCAGATCCTCCCATAATAATTGATCTGCTCTGATGGAGTCAGATGTGACAGAGTCTCCGATCATGGTGAAGACGCTCAAAGGCCTGTTTGCTTTACCTTCTTAAAACCATTTCTCAACGCATGGCTGCATTTCACTGAAAGATGTATTTGACTTTTTATCCAAAGTAGTTTTTAAGTGGAAGCAGCAGAGGTCCAATATAAAAGTGCGTGCACACACACACACACACACACACACTCAACAGTATGCTCTGATTATGGGTTATTACAGGTACACGTTCTTTAATAACTCATTAATAACAAAGCTGAGTTCAAACAAAGAAGAACAGATAACCAAGCTGAACGTGTTTCTTCAGACTGCCAAACCACAACGTGCAGCAGATGAGTCCACTTTGCATTTCTATTTAGTTCATCAGATGAAAAGAACAAACTGAACAGAGGCACTTTTCCTGACAGAGAAATTTGAACAGAGGATGTGAGTGACTTGAGGAATATCAGCAGGTTCGGCATCATATATTTGCACAAAGGCATTGTTGAACTTTGCCATCACGTACTTCCAGAAGTCTGACGCCTGAAGGCTGACATCTGGAGGGATCTGCAGCAGGATGTTTCTGAATGGTTGGTTCATTTATTTCTAAATCTCTTATTTTGTTCATATGTGTTGTTTCAGTTGTTAGCATGTACAGTAGCTAAGGCTAGCTGCAGCTAATCGTGAGGCTCCTCTTATGTGGGGGGCTGGTGGACAGCAGCCCCCACTACAGCCGGGGGGAGTGGACAGAGACTTCCACCTCACAAGTTCCCATGAGGTGACAGATTTTTTAATTTTGGGCCTCATACTCATGCTACGAGGACACATGACTGTTAGTAAACCTCCAGAAAATGAATTGGGCTCTGAAGGTGACCTTTAAAGAGAAAAAGAGGCTTTCTTTGTGTTTGGACAACACTTGAGGGTTTCCCATTTGCGTACAACATTCTCTGAACTGAGTTACTCAGTGTGGTCTGACCAGGGTTGTGGCTTTTTTTTAGTTAAATTGTTTCTTTAAATTGCAGGATGTACTGTTCTAAATGAAAGGCATTACTTTCTCAATGGTGCTTTGCAAATACAAAACCTGTTTCTCACAGTCTGGTGATAATGACAGCAGGGGAGTTTCTGCGCGCCATCTGGTGGACAAACTTATTTTACAGCAACAGTGATGCACAGCTGCAGGAGCATTTATTGCCGCCTCTCTTCTGACGGTGTTTTAGATTCCACCTGGTGGAAAAACTACGGAACTGCTGCAGCCTCTTTTCCCCTCTTTCTGTTTAGTTTTCAAATTTCTCTGGCAATGAGGTGAGTAAGACAAAAACAAAGTGTGCTGTTGGCCGATAATCCCTGCGATCTGTAACAAAGAAAGACATTGTGGAATTGTGTTTATAGCTTTTATCTGTGTTTTTTTTATTCTTTTTATTGATGTGTCATGTTTCTACTTTGACAAAAACTAATACCTCCACTTTTTCTTTCTGCCTCTCGTATGTTACAGAGAATGACCCGAGTTCTTGGAGCTGGCATCACACTTTGTGTTTCTACATCACACTTTGTGTTTTGAAAGAAAATAAATTGAAGTAAAGGGGGGAGGAGGTCAAAAGTCAAAGATTGTTAAAGGGTTTGCTGAATAAGGAGAGAATATAAGGAGGAAACAGATAAATAGTTGCTATAATAGTAGAAATTCTAGGAAATGATGTGATATAGGAGAGCAACACTTAAATTTAGCCAACTAAGCAAGTTACA
>CAESWR010002175.1:0-13302 GCA_903171835.1 Mullus surmuletus
GTGCCGTACTTATTTCTGTCTCAAGCCACACCCATTGTGTTTTTTCCCCTTCCTGAAACCACTCTGCCAATGACCTATTTTTCATGACTTCTCCACGATCATCCTCTCAATTATTCTCCAAAGGTACAATGTCAAGGCTATTGGTCTGTAGCTTGTTGGTTTCGCTGGATCCTTGCCCGCATTTCTTTTTGGTTTGACAAATGATTCATTCCAAGCCCCGGGTAGTTTGCCTTCCTCCCAGACTTTGTCGTACAAACCCAAAAGTTTACTCAAGTGTGTATAGTGTGGGTTCCCTTCAGTGTTCGGAATGCCCTATTCCTTAGGCTGACTGCCTGATGACATTCTTCTGAACACCATGAAACCAGCTTCTTTTTACGAGCTCCTTTGCTCCTGGGTATTGATCTCTCTGCTGCATTAATGATTGTTGCGGTGATTCCTTTGTTTAGCTGATCTACTTCTGCTGCTCCTGTCCAATGTTGTTATTATCTCCTCTCTGCCCCACTTTCCAGCCTTCCTTCAGCTCTCCTCTCTCCTATACAACAGAGTACTGGATAGTGATCACGACAAAGCGTTGACTTTGGCCAGACTTTCCAGTTCCAGATGCCTGCTAAAAAACTAGACATAAGTGAGATATCTTAAGGCATACTGTGCTCCCGTAGTGACGTTTATTCTTCTTCCTCCTTCGTCTACGTCTAAACAGCAGCTTACCTCCTTGTTTGCACATCAGCGCCACTCTCTGGCGTCAGGGCATACCTACAATACCAGAAGTCAGTAGTAGCCGAATAAATCCCAAATATTTTGCCATATTTACTTTGATACCATAATGTTATTATCTCATTTTAATACAAGAAAAGGAAGGACCTTTTTTCGTCATAGTTGTCATCAACGACATGAATATTGTTTCATTCTAAGGACATCTTCATAGCACTTTCCTACTTCACTTATGTTTTTATTCTTCTATTTGCCTATTTATTATTGCTCCGTTATTTATTGGACCCGCTATTCTTCTGCGTCAGGGTTGAATGTCACGCTGCACATAAAAGCGAGTTGGAGACAGCAGCTACAATGAACAATAGAAATCCTCTGTTGCTGCAGCAGCTGAGTTTTAACCAAAGTGAAACTCACCAAAGTGTAGGAAGCCCCAGTGGGACACGTAATAATCAGAGCAGCCAAAGTGAACAATGATGGCGGAGTGTTGGAGACCATAATTAGCTTACATCGTGAGAATAGTAGTTCTCTCGAGTGGCTACGCATGTGTGTGTGTGCTTGCGGGCAGTGTGCATGTTTTTAGAGCGGGGGTGGGGGGCCCACATAGAATATTTGCACCGGGGCCTATCACCATGATGTTACACTACTGCATAGATATATATGTATACATATATGTTAGGGTTGTCAAAATGAACACGTGGATTAATCCATCATCATGATTAATGTGATTAAAAGTTTTAACCTCATTAACGCAACATTTTTTGCAGACCGGCAATGATCTCTGACTTTGGCAGGGGGCGCAGCCGCAGTCAAACATACAACACAATTTGGCAGAGCCAAAGACAGCACTACACGCTGTCGCACGACTGACAAAGTTGAAACATTAAGCTCTCCGCCATCTGCTGCACGCTTGTGTGTGTGTGTATGTGTGTGTATGTATGTGTGAGTGTGAACAGCACCACCCCCTTGCCCTCCGCTGGCGATCAGAGTGAACCTTAGGGAAGTGTGTCTTGTCTATAGCAAAATATCTCACACACTGACCAATACTTGACAATAACCTTTCACCTTGTGCAAAAACACAATCGCCATTTGCCTTTAAATTGAAAAAAAGATAATTAATTTTTTTTGCAGCGAGCTACCAAATGACCCACGGATAGTTAACGGTCCGGGGTTTGATCAGTTGATCCGGTAGTGAGAGTAAGCAGAACAAAGCGCTCAAGATTGAAGAGGCCATTCAGCACGGTGGTTAGTTGTGGATAAATGTTTGTTTAAAAAGAAAAAAAGAGAGACACAAAACGTTGTTGTTCCAAGCTGTGTTGTTGAAACTGTTGAAGGTGTTTCATGAACGCGTGAAGCGCCGATATATTCCCTTCTGTCTTGAGTGTGTTGCAAAATGAAACGCGATTCATTTAGATTAAGAATAAATTATATTTAATTGTGATTAATCTGATTAAACATGTTAAACCTTTGACAGCACTAAAACATATATATGTAAAATATAAATAAGGTGGCTAAGAAAGATGCAGTAACTGATCAGTCACCCATCCATTATCTGCACAGAGGTGGAAGACAATGAGAATGGATGGGTTTGTTGTTGAGTCAATTTGTGGGCCGCAGAGTGAAATCTGTGGTTCTTCGGGAATAGAGGAATTTGCAATGAAATTGTTGTTTCTTTGTCTGGACAGAATCATCTCTAAACTTTAGAAGTGAAATTCTAATAAATAAATTCTAAAACTCAGATGATGAAACCACCCCTGAGTGCTGCTCAACTAGAAAGGTCCAGGCAGGGTTGAACCCATTGGTTCTGATAGTTGGTTTTATATGTCTCGGTGGAGTAATAAACTGTGATAAAGACGTTTCACAGGAGACTGTAGAATTTCGTAAGAGCTGTTTTTCCCTACTTTTTTTGCCAGGACCACTCAGAAGTTGATGCTGGACATCCATTTGAGCAGCCTGGTCGGGCCAGCCCTGCTGGTGGTGTCTGGGGGCCGTGCTTGGCCTTGACCTTGTCGCCTCTAATGTCAATGGAAGGGGAATATTCACCTTTTTTCCGATCACACAGTAACTCCAGAGTCTGGGGGAATGCTAAATATTAATTTATGTGGGATAAACCTTGGTTGGTAGTCGACAGTTCTCTACCCAAGAGGCTTTGTTTCGGCGGTGTTGTCGTCATCACAACAGGAAGTGACGCAGTGCACGGTCGGTTCCACAGTGCACTGGATTCACACTGGGAGCTGAGGTGGAGACTGAAAGGTCCGATTCTAACCGTTCATCTGTGCTCCTCAAAATCCATCTTCATCCTTGGCGGATTGTAACCTGTGTGTGTGACAACTACCGAGAACAGAAAGTACACACTTTTATTCATATAATAAGGACCGTATTTCCACGGTGTGACATTAGGAGCATTTTTAAACAAGTGGCGAAAGATCGAGAGCCGATTTCATCGACACCAGCCTTCAGAGGGCGGGATCGGCTGATCGGAGAGACCATTGACGCTTTGTTTACTTATATATTTATCTATATAGATGTATGTGTATATATAAAAAACAGCTGTGTATATATATATTGTTTGTTTGTCTGTTTGTTTGTTGGGTATTGTGCCGTGAGAGCAGGTCGGGCCGTGAGGTGAACATGTTCTGATGTGTAGGAGCTCCAGTGGACCCGCCAGCACACCGGATCGCCTGTCATGGAGTTGAGGGTTGGAAACCGATACCGACTGGGCAGAAAGATCGGCAGCGGATCGTTTGGAGACATCTACCTGGGTGAGCTCTGCTCTCAGACGTGTTGCTGTGTCTGTGTTTGTTTCCTTCCCTCCGTCGGTGAGTGACGCTCGGGGCGGATCATCGATCAGCTGTTCGTTAGCAGCCTTAGCTCGCACAGCAGCAGCTGATCAGAAATGACCGAAACCCTTCGTCTTTGTTGATTTCCGTGTGTGTCGGACAGCAGCCGCACTGTTTACTGTGTCTGAGGGTTAACACACGACGACAACAAACGCCGTCAGCTGTGCAGCTCCTCCTGTGTTCCTGCTCAGCGTGACAGGAAAGGCAGTTGTTGTTTGTTTCCACTGCCTTCACTGTCATGGAATCAGCTGGAGATGTGGAGGTGACCACACAGTGCCGACAATTCAGTCTGTGGAGATATAAGTGACATAGAATAGCTCCTGATGCAAGGCACCTACTTCCTGTACCGACTCTGCTGCTTTCTAGTCTTGAATTAGAACCAAAAAAAACATCCAATAACCTCCAATAAACATACTATTGTTGACTCAAGATATGAAGTTGAATGAAGATATTAAATACATGAGAGTGTTTTGTCATCTCCATTGTTCGTGTGTTGAACTTCCTGTCATCAAACATGTCAGCTGAGGCTTCTTCCTCATTCGTGTTACTTTTTCAGTCCCATGAGAGGACGCATGGTATGTTCATTGTTTTGGTTTTTTTGGGCATGACCTTCTCTAGAATGTGTTTGTTTATTTATTATAGCAGCAGGCGAAGCCAAATTGTAATTAAGGACATTCACATTAGGAATGCATGATCTGATTTATTCCATTCCAATCTGATTCCGACACACATGATTGCGTTTCCATTACCGATTCCCGATCTGAGCGAAAAAAGTCTATTGATCCATAGATTACGTCCACATTGGACCCAGAGTGATTTCAGACTTGTGGCGCTGACAGGCATCCCGAGCAAATGTATAAATGGGCTCATAGTCAGTCATCTTTGAGCTTAAAAAAAGAAAAGAGGTACTTTAGACACACCACTGACATTAGTGAATACACTCGGCAAACACCCACTGATGTCAAAGAGTTATATTTCTATATTAAGAGTTTATATCAGACTATTATTTATGGATATAGGCACTCCATACAATATTCAGTTTAGAAAACACCCCGTACAGATAGTGACCCACCACCAGGCTGGAGAAAGCAGTCCTCCGTATACAGAGGTAGGGATGTGGCTGAGGAAAGTGGACTGCTATGTAGTGATGGGACAATGGTGTGTGTATGATGCAACCATTTCTACAACCAGCCCTGAGGAAAAAAGTGGATGGGGCACAAAACCTAAAAGCTTGTTTATGTGTGTGACAATAACAATACACCTCAGCAGGTCTACAGCATCAGTCTTGCATGAACCAACCAATGTTCTTCAAAACAATCATAACCTTGCACTTGATGCATCTGTCTGTCTGTCTGTCTGTCTGTCTGTCTAGGCACTGATATCTCGGTTGGTGAGGAGGTGGCAATTAAACTGGAATGTGTGAAGACCAAACACCCACAGCTCCACATAGAGAGCAAAATCTACAAGATGATGCAGGGCGGAGGTATAGTTCAATTGCCCCCACATTTCCCTGTACAGTTGTGGCAATGATAAAAAATGATCATGTGTCTGTCACATTGAAGTGTTCTTGATTAAAGCATTATAGAAAAAAAGCCCATTTTCCATTTTCTAAATCTAGTGGGTCAACTTCTTTTGTACTTTGTAAACCGATGGTCTCAAATACATAGAAAGTTATATTTAAATCCATGCAAGCATTCATTAATTGATTAGTTATTTTGTTGGAAGAAAACTAAATGTGAAAAAGAATAAAGTAACCGGCAACTTCTAGACATTAAGTGGAGAATGTGCTCAGTGAGGTAGGTCAAGGCCGTAGTAGTACCACACTCTAAAATAAAACCATGGGCCACAGACTGAATCAACACTATAATCTCGCATGTCTGTACAACAAGTTGGAAATGGCACATTTCTGCTTCTCCTCCAGTGGGTATACCAACAATAAAGTGGTGTGGAGCGGAGGGAGACTACAATGTGATGGTGATGGAGCTGTTGGGGCCTAGTCTAGAGGATCTCTTCAACTTCTGCTCGCGGAAATTCAGCCTCAAGACGGTCCTGCTGCTGGCTGATCAGATGGTGAGAGCCTGGGGAAAGAGTTGGACAAGTTACATTTGAAAATCAAATCCAACCCCTACAAACCTGAACATGACAGGACCTGGTCATTACTGGAAAATATTTCTTAAGTTGTTCTTGAATATGACGTCAGGTTTTTATGTGCTTTTACCTCTAGATCAGCCGCATTGAATATATCCATTCAAAGAACTTCATCCACAGAGATGTGAAGCCAGACAACTTTCTAATGGGGCTGGGCAAAAAGGGGAACCTGGTCTACATCATCGATTTTGGCCTGGCCAAGAAATATCGTGACGCACGCACACACCAGCATATTCCATACCGTGAGAACAAGAACCTTACAGGCACTGCCCGCTATGCTTCCATAAACACACATCTGGGCATCGGTAAGGCTCGTCCACCTGGAAAATATGACTTAAGACTTTTTCAGGAAGGCTGATCCCGTCGCCCCCTTTGTCTGTATCTTCAGAACAGTCTAGACGAGATGACTTGGAGTCCCTTGGGTACGTTCTCATGTACTTCAACCTCGGATCTCTGCCCTGGCAAGGCCTCAAAGCTGCTACCAAGAGGCAGAAGTATGAACGCATCAGTGAGAAGAAAATGTCCACGCCCATTGAGGTCCTCTGCAAGGGCTACCCATGTACGTTTTAAGTTCTTCTTCTCTTTGTCTCTAAAATTACACTTGCAAAGAAAAAATGTTGCCCAGTATTTCCTGTCTCAAATGTTGTCTTTGCTTTGACCCTCCAGCGGAGTTTGCTACCTACCTGAACTTCTGTCGATCACTGCGCTTTGATGACAAGCCTGACTATTCCTACCTCCGTCAGCTCTTCAGGAATCTGTTCCACAGACAGGGCTTCTCCTATGATTACGTTTTTGACTGGAACATGCTCAAATTTGTAAGTCGTGTTACTGTGATTGATTTCTTTTGTTTGCTTCTCTTCAACCTGCTCCTCAGGTGGACTGATTAAGTAGTTCAGTTCAATGAGTTTCAATGAGTGCAGACCAGGGCAAATCTGGCCAAGTATTCTGTTCTTTGTTTCAGCATATCCGGGGTTAAAATAAGCACTGATAACCAGACAGACATACATAGTTGTTGAGGAGTGGGCGCTTGCAGCTTTGATATACATTATATATCAACATTTTACACTGATTATTATTTTTGGAATCTGGCCTTTGAAATTGACAAGAGTTGGTCTGTGTTTTGTTTTTGTGTCTGTTTGTTTCAGGGTGCTAACCGAGCTGTCGAAGATGCCGAGAGGGAGCGTCGGGAACAGGAGGAGAGGCTGAGGCACAGCAGAAACCCCGGGGCCCGGGGCATGGCCTCTGCCTCAGGAAGAGCCAGGGCAGCTCAGGATATGGCAGCTCCACCACTCATTCCAGCTGCACACACAGGTCAGCACTCACACACTTGCACTACTCAGAGGACAACAGGGATAAGCCAGTGTGGACGTTCCATTGCTCACATCTCATTATTAAACTCAGGCTGTTGTTCTATTGCCTTGACAGCTGTACAAAATTATGTGACATCTATGTGTAGATACAATTTGAACACTATCAGTTTGTTATTGGGGATGGAGTCAACAGGTGACAGTGAGATGTTCAATTGTGTGTCAGGAGAGTTACGAAAATTAGTCCTGCATTCTGATGCATCTCCCCAATGAAACCATGTAAATAGAACAATTTTACTTTCAATTGAGTAACAGACTATGTTTCAGCTTTAAAATGGCAGCAAACCCTTTGGCTGCAAAATTAACTAATTTAATTTTTATTTGTCAGTTTCCTCTTCTTCACTGAAATTCTAATGTGTGTGTACTTAGGATCATCAGAACATCATGCTACAGCTGCCGTGCTTGAAGAATTCTGATTTCTACTCACTTAGATAGCCATGATTTTGCTCTACAGACAAACAAACAAAAAAACTATACATTTTTATCTTCCAGGTATGGAGAAGGAGAGGAAGGTTAGCATGCGTCTTCATCGTGGAGTACCTGTCAACATTTCCTCTTCTGACCTGACGGGTCGCCAGGACACCTCCCGCATGTCAACCTCACAGGTAACTCACAAAAAGAAAGGCTGCTTCGCTTGCATATCCCTTTTTTTGGTTACTGCTCTATTGACATCCAGTAACTGAGAGACTTGGACTGGATTTTCTTCTGTTTACAAAGTCAATATTGTTTTTTTTGCATGGGTATTGCAAATCATATTAAATTAAATCCTTTTACATTTGCTTATTTTGGTTGTTTAAGTTATCACTCAATACAAATTTAACAAGGTCTCTTAGCTGGAGGAACAAACCAGGATGCCAGCAACTCTGTAACTCTGCCAATTTTAAAGATAAATCTGTTCTTTTGTCTGAATTGCCTTCAAAGGGACATTGAAAATGTCAAAAGTATATATCATTTATCGAGATATAGCAAAATTATTTATAGGCCGTATTGACTCATCTTACGAAGCTTAAGTTTTAATTTTCACAATCTGAGTCAAGAAACATTGATCATTGATTTTTTTAATTTATTTTTATTGTCATATATATAATCCAAAATCCCTCTCATGACTTTGCCAGGCGTTGTCTAGGGTCACCCCCAGCGGCCTCCAGCCTTCAGTCCCACGATGATATGCTCTTCTCCACTCGTGCACCATGGAAGCCTCAGCGGTCACCAACTCATTCACCAACTGTTGAAGTTGGGTCTGGGTGAACTGTTTTATATATTCAGCAGCAGAAAGAGGTGTGTGGAGGCGTGCCTCTTTTACTCACATGGAAACACTCCCACCTCATTTTTGCTATTGATGAAGCCATGGATTTTCCTTTTATCTAGCATTATGTTTTTTTTTATGTTGATTTTACTTTCATTTTTGCAAAGCATTAAAAAAATCTCAGACCAGCCCCTTTTGCTGGAATTTGAAATGTCAGGTTTTGAAAATTGATATTGACAAGTCTGTTATCTGTTGGAAATCCTGAATAGGAGCTCAAAAATGTATGAACCCAAATTAGACACCATGGAAGTGTTGAGGGACATTTTCTTAACTGCTGAGATATTTATTTATTCACACAAGTTGACATGTTGTCTTTGTATTTTTATAGCAGGTTAGTGTAGTATTGTAGAACAGGGCAATTATTGCAGTGCAACTCTTTACAAATGTTAGTGGAGGGTGGTGTAACTTTCTGTGAGTCTGTGTGCACAAAAGAATTTGTAAATGTGGGAAAAAATGTATGTACTTACTGAGTTTTGAATGTGTGCAATTATGAGCAAATTTGTATTCTTAATCGATGTGGTAGAATCTGTAGGAAAAGAAATCGGGGGGGGGAGTATGTTTTCAGACTTTCCTACACTTTTGACATGGCAGATTGGCAAAGTCGTGTGTACAAAGACTACCAATTGAGAGCCCGTTTTCAGGTTTGTAGATCTGTGTGTGCATACACAGATTGGTTTACAGGTTAACTGACCCATGGAATTTGTCAACAGGTATACATAATAGTGCACAAAATTTACAGATTTGTCTGCACATTTGGAAATAGGCACAACAGCACTGTGGATTAAGTAGAAGCTTGCGATTCAACTGGAGCTGTAAATCTTATTGGACTGGAGCTGTTAGGGACTGGGGAAGTCTTGCTACAAGTCTTTTTGTCTTATCAGTGCACCTTTCAGTCACCACACTAAATCCTGCAGGTTTGAAAATAGAATAAAAGACTTGTAGACTGGTTGACACATAGTGTGGGCCATTATCTGTAGTGAAGGGGGCATTGGTTTGTAGTGTTTATTTCTTTGTGCTTTTGTATTGTTGTATATGATGACTTGCCACCACATCTACATGGACTGCTGTACACTTTTGGGGGATGGAAGTGTATGGCAGTACTGAAACGCTTAACTCGATTATGATTCCAGCTAACACCACATTTTAATGAACGTCACAGATGGAAAATCGACAAAAAAGACTATTTGTCACACTGTTATGAAATGGTTGCGAAATGTACATGCAACATGGGATAATAGGGTTTTATTTCAGCATTTTCATCCCTTCTTTTATTTTTTTTAAACCACCTTCTGTCCAGTTCTCCTTTTTACTGCGTAGGAGTGTAGCGATGTTGGGGCAAATTTGTAGAAATTTACCTTTGTCTCGTTAAGGGGCACCACTGGAATTATCCGTAAGTCAATCATTAACTGTTTACGAATTGACCTTCAAACATTTTGAAACAATCTCGGCTGAAGTAGTGAATTCTTAATACATTGATCTGTTTCTGCAAGAAGAAATACCACAAAACAATCTCTATATGAATATAAACAAGTTATTGAAAAATAATGATAATGAAAAAATCTAATAAAAGATCAAAACTAATAGCAGTGGATAAATGATGGTTGGTTGCTTGATACGGGTTGGCCCTCTGAAACAGAAGAACGGGAGATCGAGATAGAAGAAAAAGCGGTTGTGTGTCAAAATGTTATGTCTATAAATGTAATTTATTAATTTCCTATCTGCATCAACTCAGTATCACTTTGTGGAGTTGGAGGTCTTACTTGCATCCAGGATGATGTTTTGTGTTGGAACCCAAAGGATCGTCTCAGAGGCTGTTGAATCTGATAACGTCTGCAAGGTTGACTTTCCAAAGTTATGATGACGTCAACGAGGTAAGGACATCCACGCGGTAGCTCCAAAAATCAGATGAATCTCTCAGGATATCGCGATGGTTGCACAGACGTCAGGGGACAAGATTTAGCCGAAGGAAAAGGAAACATTTCCAGTCCAGTGATTTTTTTATTGTTGGTCAGAGGAACCTCCAACTGATCTGGCGAGCTCATGTTGACATCTTTATTCCTTGGTGGGGAAACAAGTTGTCTTTGGTTGAAGATTTGGTGGATATGTTAATTCCAAATGGGAGGAGAATGGCCAGGTCTCACAGTCTGTCCTCTGTTATTCTGGCTGTGTTAAATCCCAAGGAATGTAGAGTTAAACATTAGGAAAGGTGAAACTCACTCCAGGAAATTACTGGTCATGACTTACAAAGTATCCTGTGGTGGATTCATGGAAAAACTTTCTTTCATACCTCACCTTAAGATGTTTGCTTCTAATTTTCAATGCTATTCTGTATTTGCCTTTTCAAATGATGTAAATAAATTAACTTGCGTACTTATTAAATTACTTCTACTAAACGTTTTTGTTCTCATTTTGTCAATGCAAGAGACAAGATGGTTCACGAATACCTTTTTCTTTACTCGGGGTCTAGTCTTTTAGAAACAAATTCTTAGATAACGTAATGATTTAAAGAATTTTCTTAGAATTTGGTCACTTAGAGCAACTTTTGCTCATATAATGTTTACTGAATATACGCCCTGGTTTGGTGGGAAAAACGGCTTCTTGATTTGATTTGATTTGATTTGATTTGTTTATTTTTTTTAAAAAATGGGACAGAACATATTAATGACCATTAACAATGTAAATATGTGAGGGATTGTAGCCAAACGGCTAATTTCCATCCCTTGTCCCATTGGCAGGTAAGTGTTCAAAAGGGCTGACCCGTGGGTTGCTACTGGTGCGCAAGTCGGGGTGTGATCAACCCTGGCTGGGTCACCTGGGCGAGGGTGTCTGATATTGCGAGACCCGAAACCCCCAATGACCCCAGGATACATCACTGAGGTTGCGGACATGTGCATCCATGAGATGTGTCAAAATAGCAGGTAAGTGTTCAAGAAGACAAAAGGAAGAAAGAAAAAAAAAATAAAGTGAGAAAGGGAAAAACATCAAAGCAAGCAAAAATACACGGGAAAATAAGGCATGGCATAACACCAAGACATGACAATGACAGAGCTGAAAGTACAAATATTAGATTATTATTGCAAAATGCCCGTTAAAGTGCAAAGATGTTGTTTCTGACTGAAAATGCTTGAAGTGCTTGAATGCACTGAAAGTGCTATTGCTGACTGTCCAGGATGAAGTGCTTGAAGTGTCTGATTTCAAAGTGCTTGATTGCCATGATAACGTGATAGATTGCATTTCATTCTTAAAAGTAGGACAAAACAGGACAAGAGTCATATACTATAGACGGTTACATAACAGTGGTTGCACAACAGGTGACAAGCATACAATTCCTGAGAAGGTTGATTTTATATCCTGTACCCTGACACTTTGCATTCTTGATGAAACATATGATTTGAACCAATTCAGGGCAGTCGGAGAAAAATGTGACAGTTTAGTTAACAGTATCTGATGATCAACTGTATCGAAGGCTTTTCTAAGATCAATGAAAATGGCACCAACAACACCACCTCCATCAAGCTTTGATTTGATGTTTTCCAATAGGAAGCACACAGCTGTCTCAGTGGAATGGTGTTTTCTAAAGCTGAACTACATTTGGTGTAGGATGTGTGGGCTGTTACCCAGATGTTCAATGATCTGTTCTGCAACTACTTTCTCTGTGATTTTTTAGACTGTGGGGCGTATGCCAATTGGTCTATAGTTACTAATTAATGTTGAGTTCCCTGATTAATGTATTGGTGTAATAATAGAGCATTTCCAAGAGTCTGGGAAAATCCCTTAATTAATAGTTATTTCCAATGACTGTTAATGGTGCTATAAGAGATTCCTTGTGACTTTTTAGAAACATAACATCCATGCCATATGTGTCTTCGGCTTTAGAACTTTTGAGACCACTGACAATCGTGTCAACCTTTGACTGGGTCACTGTAAGAAGATTGAAAACTGGCTCATCAGTGTTCAGGGACACTGGCAGAAAGTGTGACGGTAGATGGTTAAAACTTTGTGCCATGTCTTTGACAGAGTCCACAAATTTAATGCTGTTGCAATTTCACTTGGCTCATGGGTTGCATTATTGTATTATGCATTATTGCAGCATTGTGTTCAGCAGACACTGACCACTCTGTATTGGGTCATGTGAGGCTTCCTTTCTTCTCGGCTAAAAATGTGTTGTTGCTGTCAAAATCAACATGGGTTTGTAGTAGGATCTCTACTTTCCTCTATTTTATTTATTTATTTTATTTTTTATTATCTAATTTAACCTATACTTGTTCCAGTTTATGTTCTAACATTCCATTATATAATTCCCATTTGATTTTCGACACAAGTGACGCAATGGTTGTCTTGTAAATTTGTTTTCAATAAAGTTAATTTAAAAAGCAGTTTCCAGTCGGCGCTGTTTCACGGTGACACACAGCGGGTGCACGGAGTTCCCGGTCCACGCTGAGGGAAAGTACAGCGCCTGCGATTCCTTTTAAATCCCAGGAAACAAGAGGCACGACAGTTATCGACATATGTACGTGAAGTAAGTACGGGACCACAACATTGCAGGATGTAGTAAAATGTGATGTTTTTTCCTCCTGTTTGGGACGAAGTGAGGCGGAGAATCGTGTGAAGTTCCTGTAGCTAGCTAAGTCACAGCACACAACAGTGCCGGTGGTCTGTAGTGTAGGAGCCTCTGGTGTGTAGATCGCTTCTGGTTGAACAAACGTGGTGGGAACAACACGTGGGTCTACAGATGCCAAACTAATGATACATTTTGAGACAGCTTACCAACGCATTCCAACATCTCCACACACAGAAATCACAAGATATTTAACAATGACGTTTTGATGGACCTGAGTATACTTACACCGAGGATAGTAGTGACCACAAACAATGACGTCACAGAGTATAGACACAACATTATAAATGAAAGAAGACCAAAAAAAAAAAAGCA
>CAESWR010002176.1:5243-16322 GCA_903171835.1 Mullus surmuletus
GATGCTGGAGCACATTCACTCTGCAGTGTCAGCGATACTGATTCCATGACGGTGTTCAGACGGCCTCATCCTGAAGAGAAGAGCAGCAGCATTTGTTAGCATTTCATTTCAAGGTAGTGAAGGAAGAACAAACATATGTACGTCTTACATATAACTGATGGAGCTCCTTCTGAACTTTCTTCATTTATGTAGCTTCCCTCCTGAGAAAGGAATGACAGCATGTGATGAGTCAGATAAAGCAAACTAACAACATTAATTGTGGTGTCAAAACACGTACCTCTGGAGGTGGATTTGCTACAATGAAGCCAAAGAAGAAATCAGAATTAGAACTGTTTGAGAGCATCGTCCATTAAACCATGATTGTGTTTTCATATATTCTCACCTTTTGATTTTTTCTTCCAGATAAGTACTGCTGCAACTACTACAACAGCAACAATTGATAAAGAAACCACAACACCAATCACAATTTTTGTCGTGTTTGAGTTTTCTTCTCCACATTCAGCATCAGCTGAAGCCGTTCCTTCTTTCTTCAAAGGGCGGTTTATTGATTCACATCTGGAAGGACACAGAGGGACATTTTAGAGGAACATCTGTGGACACCAGACTCACTGCCGCTGTCAGGAAGCAGGTGTGTGTGAGGCTTCACTCACTGTGTGTGTGGCCGACAAGATGTGAAGGTTCCATCTGAAAAAGTTCCAGCTCTGCAGTCAGAGCACACGGAGTCTGTGAGGGCTGTTCCTGCAAATCCAAAGCACTTCAGTTCACATCTCATGAGGTTTCTTTCAAGCACAGCTGCAGTCACAGGTGTAAGTCAGACACAGTGTGATCTGAAGTTGACACTCAATAAATATGTGTTGAGCGCAGCTCTCATCTCATCGGTTCCAGAGAAACATGGGATGTGATCAAGTGCAAAAGTAGATTCACACCAGATTTAGGATCAATCAGCAGCGTGCAGACCTCCAGTTACAACACGATGAAAGATAAAGTACAGCAAAACTCCCTCTCATGTTTCCCACCAGACTCGTATCGGCGAAATTAGTGGAATAAACCAACCATTTCTGCTGATATAGTGTCCAGGGTTACACTTTTTGTGCCTCTGTGTGACCAGACAGCCGTCCCCCCGGGGGTCCACACAGTAGAATCCCTCCAGTGGTTCACACACTCTGTCTGTTATGGGCGTACACTCCCTCTTCACCCTCAGACCAGAACCTGCCAACACATGAGAAGAGCATCAAACAAAGTGTCACGTCTTCAAATGAGCCGTAGTTTGCTCAACTTTCTCCAGACTGCAAAATCACCTACAGTTGTTAAGTCATCATGAGGGAATTTGAGTTGCCTCAAATTTAAGAATTTGTGAGAAAAGAAATTATAATGTTTGTTTTCACTTCGTCTGCTGTCTCAACAGTGTCAAGGCAGCACAGTAATGATCCCACCATCAATTTATCACATCATTAAAAACAGAAATCTACCTGCATCACAAGGGGCACAGAGAAAACACTCTTTCAGCCCTGTAGGTTTGTTCATGTAGGTTCCCGGATAGCAGGACTGACACGATGTACTTCTTTCATCGGTGCAATCTTTCTTAACACGAGTTCCTGTTGAAAAGAAAGTAGATCATTTAATTTGTTTACCACCAGATTTGTCAGTTTTGAAATGTAGAAACATAAAAAACTCAGAATGTGAAACTGCTCTGACCTGCTTATAGACATTTCTGTTACATATTTTCCAGAATATAGAAAGACTTCTTTGTTGTTGCAGAAGGTTTATATGTAATTGACAAATAAACAAATTATCTTCTTGAATTTCTGAAAGGATCTTTACCTGGATTGCACATTGGACAACACTGATCTCCTGTCTGGTACTCGGCTCTAAGACATGTGACAGCAAGTCCTGGAAGAGCCTTTCCTAACATGAACTGTGAGCAGAAAGCAAAGGTTCCTCAGCGAAGTCTGAATATAACAGAAACTGGAACTGGTGAAAACATTTTCACATTACAGTTTGTGTTTGGATCACTTTCCTACATAGTTTACAGGTTAAGAAAGTATGAATTGGATCATTTGTACGTGGGTCGGTCATTGAGGTCACATTTGTATCCTGCAACAGTTATAAGGATGGAACCTCATCACTTAGATGTGAGAGTGACAAAGTGGGAATTACAGAAGAAGAAATGTGTAGAAGGAGGACATGTTGGAGAGGAGGAGCATTGTAAGATAAGAAGATTCTGCTGCTGAAGAACACGCTTTCCTTATTTTACCAGAAAGCAGTAAGATATCTGGGGGAGTCTTCTTAACATCATATTGAACAGTCCTGGGATGACCTGGGATGACCTTAAGATCACAGCCACATCTGGAGGACACACAGAAAACACACGGCGTGTGAACGCTCCGCCAGCTTCCATTCACTTACAGATCACTGCTGCAGTCTCGCTTCAGCTGAGACGGACTTTCATCCTGCTTTGCTTTATGTACAACTTGTTGTTTCAGGGTGACGAGGAAGAAGCTGCTCGCACCCTGAGACTTGGTACACTCTTTGATTATCGATTATAGATTTCCTGCTTCATTCACCACCAACTGCTCGCCTTACTCTGACCTGGGTTGGGAGGAGAAAGAGCAGGAAACGCAGTGGCAGTTCTTGGAGTCCCATCACGTGTCAGATCATGAGTCATTCACACACTGGTGGACTCACAGTGGGCGCCTCCTCTTCCTTTTGAGTCATAACTAGATGGTGCAATTAATCTGCAGGTAGAAAACCAGTATAGTTTCTGATCCAAGTGAGGCAGAGGTGATAAATCCAGGCTTTCATTAGCGCATTTCAAATGCAAAAACAGGAGACGAAACAAAACATGAACCAGAGGGGAGGAGAAATAAGCTGTTTCAGGAACCACAAAAAGAAGAAGTAAAATTTGCATTGTTCCGTTCTCATTTCAGGTTAAAGTGTTGTATATGATCTATTTCTTTAATTCTTGCAATTCCCTTTGTTTCTATTAGTTTACTGCGTTCTTTCTGTGTGTCCATGCTGCTGGGACACGGCAATTTCCCCATTTTGGGTTCATAAACGCTATTCTGTTCTATGCTTTGCAGGTTTAAGTACATGCTCGGGTCACGTTTTATTGTCAGTAAAGTGTTTTCTTTAAAATAATTTATATGCGAAATCTTGCAAATATCAGACGCTTGTATAATAACTGGCAAGCGTCCAACAACAGCTCCAACAACATAAACCTTCCGCTTCCTCGTTGGAAAACCAACGACACTTTTTTGATTATTACCTAATATCTACTTTTGCGTTCAAAACCCAAACGTAGATGGACTCGTCTCTCCGACAGTTCACCCTTTGTTTTAATCGAAACAAAAAGGTAGATCTGCGCAGTGATTTTCTCGTCTCCAAGTCGGTCCCCGAACACAGACGCGCCTTCAGAATATCTTTACATTTACTGTGGTTTCATCTCGGAGGACATCGGAGGTCGACAGTTCGAAGTAAACACTTACTTTTGACGCAGTGAAAAATTCGTGGCGATTTCTGATAAATCTGCAGGGTATCCTCCGCGATCCGGTGGACGTTTCAGATAAAAGCGTTTAAATTGTAGCGCTGCATGAGGCAATCCATTAGGAAATGAGGAAATCATTAGGAAATGAGGAAATCATTAGGAAATGAGGAAATCATTAGGAAATCCTCAAATGATTGTAATCCCAATGTTATTTGGTTCTTTGCAAAGGAGAAGAAACAAGCTGTCAGTTCTCAAACGGCGGTCACCTGTGATTTGGACACGCATATGATAGGGGGCGGTGGGGGGGAAATTAGTGAGATATGAAATAAGGTGAATAGGAGATTAAATTAAATTTAAAAAAAAAGATTCTTAGTCCCCCAAGATGATGAAGAAATAAGTTAGATATTGACTTTCACATAAAGTAGTAAAGAAATATGATTCTGTTGTTTGTGTGAGATCTACTGGGCTGCAGAAGTGTGACAGCAGCAGAGAGGAAGGACCTGCACTGCACGCAGCCCAGGAGGAGCTGCTGCAGGGTCCTGAAGGAGCTGCTCAGGGTCCTGAGTGGGCTGGAGCAACTTCTCCATCTTATCCATAATATCTTGGCCCATATATTCTCCCACTATACCTCCACTGGGAGAAGTCTAGGTTGGTCTGTTCTGTCAGCTCAATATCATGCATAAAAATATTATATTGATATAAATAATGTTATGATTGCAAAACTAAATTGACCAGCTATTTTGAATTAAAGCTGGTATTTAATGTGATTTAGTGAAGGCCTGTGTCTTTGTGATAGGAGAAGTGAGGACTATGAAATATGAACTGTGGCAGGAAGACATCAGTGTGTGTTCCCGTCATGGCCTATTTAATATAAGATAAGACACTCCTTTATTTATCCCACAGTGGGGGAATTTAAATATTATTCCTGCCCTGTTGCTCTTGACCAGGTGAAAACGTTGCTTTACTGGTTTTATTTTGTGATCGTGCTTTGAATGTTTTTTTCATCTTTTGCACTTTTATTCTGAAAGAGTAAAAGTGATCCTCCTACTCAATTTGAAACCGTTTCCGCTGGTTGGATTCCAAGTTTCACTGTGACCACATCTGTTGTGAGCACATGATATGCTTGTGCAAAGCACTTGTTCTGCTTAGATACAGATTATAACTAGTTCATAATAGTGGCACTTCCACATTTGGGCTCTAAGAACTTCTGTCAATGCTCTATGTGGAAGCGTAATAGTTGCGCTCTCACATTATTACCATATTGCTCATTATACCATTTGAAAAATTCGTCATGTCTTGAAGAAAACAAGAAATACGTTGCTAAAACCATAAACGTAGGTGAGTTCATGCTGTCAGCAATGTATTGCTCCTGTTTACAACAACAGCACACTTGTTCTTCTCTTTATTGTGAAGTGTTTGACCTGGAAGAATGAAGTGGAGTCAAAAGACTTACATTTGTAAGTAGCAGTTACAGTCAATTGCCTTTTTATTGTCATTTTATTTCACTCACATGGAACATTCCTCTGGGATCAACCAACCAGGCAGGACTTCATACTGTAATGTCACTGCCACCTTGTGGCTGAATGGAATTTTGGCAGGAAAATATTTGGGCTTCATTATTATTTTCCAAACAAACCTGTTAATGAAAGTGTGATACAACGACAAAACATAACATCAATCTGTATAACAAAGCACATCTTAGTAACTGGACTCTTGGCAGCTACGATCTGATTTAATGCTTTATTGGGAAAAAACCCCAACAATGTCCTTTCGAAAGTTTCCAGTTGCTTGTTTTTGTAAACAAAGCAAAGAGAGAAGTAAACAAACACTCAGTAATGGGTCTGGTTTGGAGCCAGTTGCAACGCAATCAACAGAATCAATGTGCAAGGTCTCTAATCTAATCAGCAGTTCATACAGCAACAAGGTAGCATCCATCCACTAGTAGTCCAAAACTCTAGGCTGCCAGAAACAGAGCAAAAACCAAAAGGCCAGAGTGAGGAGTGTTTTATTCAGAGAATGGTGTTTTTGATGCAGGCATTGCAGTCTATTTATGTGTAGGAATCTGAAAAAGAACAGATGGGAGAATGACTCTAAATAATGAAGGTACACAACTTTTCTCGCTGCCACTGCATCTCAGTACAGCGACAGCACAAAGTTTGCTGTCACTGAGGAAAAGTGAGGAGTGCCTTTGACTCTCCGTTTCTCTCTGCTCTAATAACGCAGTGATTATGTTGTAGAGGTGACATTATGGGGACCACAGAATAACATTTTCCTCCGTTTGCCCTGCATTTCTGCTGCTCTGCAGTCCTTGGATGATTATTTGAGTGGGGTCAAACATGTCAGCCAGGCCAGAAAGCCCCCTTACTCTGACATGTGTGAGCTACCTCCATGTACCTGTAAGTGTCTGTGCAGTTGTTATTATCCCTGTACTTGCATACCCTTCTGTAATCAGGAAAAGCTAACCTGACGGTGAGTTTTCGTTCAATATTCAGGCCCTGTTTACCTTGGATCAGCTATTGTTGTTCTTATTGAAAACACATTCAGCCGACAATCTATCACTTGGGATGTAGCAGTTTTAATATCACCAATCCATAAAAACACAATCAAATACAAAAATAGCAAAAAGATCTGTTCCTCTTTACAAAACAATGACTCATTTACAATAGCAGCATTTGATAGCTAATGTTAAACATAATTGCTTCATGTATTCCTTTCCTATGATGCTTATTCTGAGGATGTTTGTGATGGGAGGTCAGCGGGGGTAGCGTTACAAAAGTCTCCATTTTGAAAAAACACATTTACGCTCACATACACACCGACGGAGTGTGTGACAACAAACGAGCTTCTGCTGAATACAATTTAAAAAATAAGAAAAATCATGTCATTATTTCAGTGCCTGACATGTTGAAATGTTTAATAGCTATCATAGATGTAAATGTATGTCCAAATACATTATACTGTGCATGAATAAAATGTGCAGCTTCTTGCATTATAAAGATGGTGGACTTGTATGATTGATCAAAGTTTCAACATATATTTAGGTGATTCTGCTTCTGATAAGTCAGTGTGTAACGGGCCCATGTTACGACGGAGTGTTGGGGCCAAAACTTTCACAGACTTTGAGATAAAGTCATAATTTACAAGAATAAAGTCATTTTACGAAGAAGTTATACGTTGCAATAAAGTCTATTTTTAAGTCTGTGAAAGAAATGTACTCAATTTGGCTCTAATGCTCCGTCGTAATTTTCTGGTATATTCCTGAACTGACGTGTTATCAGTGACATTCAGGCTCAACTGCTACATTGTGAAGTTCTCTTGAGCTGAAAAAACAAAAGGAAGTAGAGAAAGAAAGCCACATTTTATGGCCGGGTACAAAGACAGAAAATGTCATGTGCCCCCAAGCAAAGACAGACACACACACACACACTGCAGGTTCTCAGCTCTGCACAAATATCATGGACAGAAGAACGAGCAGGAGACCGAAGGAGAGTTTGGATGCAGCGTTTCTTAGCATGACCTCCACCGGGTAGTGATCGCTGACGTCCAGTGCCTGAAAGCAGGGACACAATGCAGGAAAAAGAGCTGATCAACCACAACGCACATTTCTATTATTCATTTTTTCTCATCTCAAGCAATATGTTAACATCTATACACTGACACAAGGACAACTTGACCAGTTACCTGATCCTCAGTGAGCTGGTATTCCTCTTGAAAGTTAAAGGGTCTGGCTGATGAAGGGACAACTGCATCGGAGAATGTTTGCCCGTGCACAATAATTCTGTACAAACACAAAAGAGGGAAACACAAAGACAGCACAACAAGGAACGATTACTAAATAATACATTTAATAACACTGGTATATTATGTCATGATGTCCATCTTGCTGCAGAGCAGATGGACATGTGACTAAATTGCTAGCATTTGTATTTTCTATTGTTTTGGTTTTGTGTATTAGGTTTTATAATAGTTTTTATATTAGGACCGACACGGCACCTTAATGTAGCCTTTGGAATTTCATAGTACTTACAGCATGCCTTGTTTTACAATGACAATAAAAGCTTTCTGCCTCTCATTTTGGATTTCAATTACAAATCCTGACCAAGACGATATTTCACCTGTCGTAAGTGCAGGAGGTACTGAGTCGCACGGTGGTGTCGACGTCGTCTGGGATCAGCCACTCCAGGTTCTTCTCCGTATATAAGCGCACGTTCTTCTTGTTTTTCTTGGCGACGTAGCCGCAGTCAGCGTTGAAGTCCCCGAGAAGCATCACATTCTGCTCAGATATGCATTAACAGTGATGGTTGGGCTGCAGGACATTAACTGCTGTTTTTGGATGTGTGTATGACAAGCATGTACCTCTGTTTTCCACATCTTCCTGACGTGCTGCAAAACGTCATACAGTGCATCGAGTTCCTTAGTGGCGTTAGACGGAGTGGTGTGCTGGGGTATGAGAACAAACTCCTTTATACCTGAGATGAAGATACAGACAGACATGTTAATATACAAAAGAAAAAAAATTAAATATCACAGGGATTTGAGAGTGGAACAGTCCCAGTGAACTAACGTGTCTTGGGGGCTCTGAAGCGAACAACAAAAGGCTCTCTGGCGAAAGCGTCCACGTCCCCTTGTCTATTATCTGGGTACTGATACTGGCCCGTCACCGTGACAGTGTCTGACCTGCACAAAACACACATTCACTTAAGATGTCCGGCCGTTTTGCGCACAAACACCCAAAATGTGGCACAAATGTGGACCAAATCACTTGAGCTCACCTGTAAACGAACACATACTGCTCCTGGTACGCCTCCGATCTGCCCAGCCGCTCACTGGCCACAGATTTGTATTCGTGCTGAGGGTCAAAGCTGCATGTTGAGGAAACAGACACAGACAATAACAACTGAGATCTTTGTGCAGTCGGTGATCATGAAGTTCAGACTTGAGTTTTCACCATCTAAGTGAGTACATTTGTGGAATAAGAGGACACGTCCTTATTTAGACAATCAAAACTTACCCTTAGATTTAATTCAATTTCATATTAAACCAGTTCAGTTATCTCCAGGCACTTTAACATAGCGCAAGTCTAGACCACGCTCTTACAAACTTGAGTATTTACAGAGATTATTCCTGTGAACGTCCCCACAGAGATGAGAATCTGCATTAATCACCTGTTGAGACGCTGAAGCAGCCTTGGTAAAGCTTTTTGTCCTCTGTCTCTCACTTCTTGAAGCAGAGTGATATCGCAACGGCTGATGATCTGAAAGAGAGATAATGTGACCATAATAATTCATCATAATGTGAATGTTGTAATGAATGATCCGCGTTGTTGTAACGCAGAGAAATTAATAAGTGGCCCTGTTGAAACCTGCTGTTCGTGTGCCAGAATGCACCTACGATGCACTGAGATCAAACACGTTCTTACCCTGGTGAGAATGTGCATGACATCTTGCTTTTTGGATTTGGATTCCCCAAAATGTTGAAGGTTGAAGGCACAGATCCTGAAATCTGAGGCCCCCTGGACCCCCAGGCTGATGATGGAGGAGAGGACCAGTATGGAGAGGGAAGAGCTCCCCATGGCACGCAGTACTTAGGAACACCACCCCTGTGTTAAACAAGGCACACAAGGAAAGAAGTGATTTGAGTGAACCTTTACATTCCACAAAGTGAGGCTGGGTATCGGTACTCCATTTCTTTCAGGTATCGACCGAAACAACCCAGTACCAAGCAGTATCGAAACTGCGCCAGTCAAACGACACCTGCAATAGGGTGTTTTTGTACCCAGATCTAGGAAAAAAAGACTTTCTATGATTTTACTTGCAGCCAATCACCAAAAGCGAATTTGAGCACTTTCAAAATGTATTTGTGTGAGAATCTTGTTAATGGGGAGGGTGATTGCTTTCTATTCACATGATTAATATTAAAATGAATTAACAAAAAGTATCAAATGAAGTACTCAATTGGTATCGGTATTGTTTTAAGGGTACTTGTATCTAAAACATTTTAAACGATACCCAGTTCTACCACAAAGACTGATTGTGAACGTACAGTCAATGAAGTCTCATTAGACAAGCCACGCAGGACCGAAAAACATATACTGGTCTGACCATCAACTGGAAACCAAAACATCATTCAATAAACTCCACTTCACACCCAGACACCAACATTCAACAGTATCATCTGTGCATCCATGCGCAAAAGATTTCATGAGAAATAAATGAGTCATACATATATATATATATATATCAAAGCAGACAGTGGAAGAACTGTTGCAATCCACATGTGATCGGTCTGTCAAGGCATAAGATTTTGTTTAGCAGGGAAATGTTTGTAAACAGGAACCAGGCAAAAAGCTCTGAGGTGTAAAAAGGATCGTGTTAAAAATATGACTGATGTGTCATTTAACAAACGTGTGATCGAAAATTTAAAAATGGCTATGATATAAAAACAAATCTGTCAAATGTAGAAAATTTGCAATGTAACTCATGACTATATGAAATTCATTCATATAGACATGTTCTTTTTTTCTTTTTTTTTCACAAGTGCTTAAGATACTTCAATGGACATACAACTACAGACTGAAATACACACTTTCGCTTACACGCACAGGCAAAACTGGTGCACATAAATCCTATTTTTCCAAACCCAGTATAGGGAAATATCACATGTTTTGCTGTGAAGTTTACATAACTTAATATACATAAAGACCACTGATCAAAACAAACCTGCTGACGACGGAGTTTTGGCAGCTGTTGATCTCCTTCTAACACCGAGTCAGGGAGAATGTGTGACACTTGTGTTAAATGTGTGTCAGCACCTATTCCTCATTTTTTGTATCTGTCCGACAATCTTTCACACAGATTAGCCTACTTGCCATAGAATAGGAGACAAACGAGGTACCAGCTAGACTTTCAAATGTCTGACTGTTGTTGACGTCTCGCTACTTCTTCTGAAATCTGACCTGACCAGCCCCGTCTGCTTCCTGTGGGAGGGACTTGGTGACTCTGTTGCACAAGAAACCCCAACAGGCCTCAAACAAGGAAGTGCGATTTGATCAGAGTCGTTCACTTCCCTCATTTGTTTCTAATTTAAAACATCTTGTCATTTTATTGCATCGTTTAAATTCAGGTTTATGTTTGCCAGAGTGAAGATCTAGCAATTGTAAAAAAGCTGTCAAGCTTTCAGCAAAGTGTTCAGCAAAGATAATCCACAGATCAACCTCATGCACACACTCGCACGGCAGCTAAGTACACCAAGACAAAAGCCAAGCAGATAGCTGTTGCAGCACAAGACGATTATTTACCCAGTTTATTGAATATAGCTCAAAAGTCAGCATGAATCTGTAAACACACCCCCTTATTTAGCAGCACTGTTGTAAGAACAGTTGCAGTTTATAGTTGCACAATGGATTCTCGTTTAATTTCATGATGGACTTCTAGCAGCAGTCATATTTGCACACTAAATAAATAAATATATATATATATATCTCTTTCACATTATTTAATAACAGGTTATGAAGTTGTCATGACTCCATTTTCCAGATAAAATATTTACAAAAATAATGAAAAGAATAATATAAATGAGAAAACATATTTACAGAA
>CAESWR010002181.1:3545-17436 GCA_903171835.1 Mullus surmuletus
CCACCTCATCTGGAGGCTCATCTGGATGCTCATTTTGGACAGAAGCACTTTCATGACCATGTTTCGATGGTGTCATGTTGAGACTCGAGTCCATGTTTGATACCTTTTTCCAGTCGTCTTGGTTTCAAAGAGTCTGTTCTGCAGTGTAAACATCCTGCCGGAGGTTCAGAAATGGGTTTCCAGCCGCCCGGTATCTCAGCATCGTCACTCTCACCTATGGGTAACAATCAGGTGTTTGATTTCTAGCAGCGTGGGCTCATTTTCACTGTAATGCCAAAAGGAGAGACGACCGGCAAGCCCAGAATACCCAATGGTGCTGGAAGGGCAAAACCATTTTACACGCATGACAAACATAATAAACTTAAACTATCCTCAGTGTGGAGAATCAGGATCTAACAATAAATCCTGCTGTGCAACCTACTTGCAGGCAAATTGTCACACAGTGCCATAAAATTAGGGTGGTTATTTGTTGCAATTTAAGATCAATAGATTGCACATGATTATTAGAGGTATTTGAAGACATACTTCACATGAATTGAGGATTATTTAGGCCTGATTCTGGTGCGGGTGTCAATTATTTCTGCTGTGACCCACTTTGATTAAAAAATCCACGTGTATCACAAATAACTGAGTTCAGTTGATCATAAAAGCGTATTGAGAATGAGAAATATATTTATCTGCACACAATGTTATTATTTTCCATTTCACTGTATCTGATGGAATTGAAAGAGTTGCTCACAGCCCCTGGGCAGGGGGTGCCAAATTATCACCAATTTCAGCAAGCGTTGACTGCATTGCTGAACACGAATACTTTTCTGAATAGAGCCGACCTTATGGATTCACTGACAAATGAGTGGAATGTCTGTAGCATGTCAATGTTACCATAACAACCAGTTTTCAGCTTGTGTACATTTAAGTTTCATAACGGCACTTGGGGAACATTTTGATTTTGATTTTGATGAGAGCTTTGATATACAGTATACGTCATCCTGAATGACAAATCTAGAATGAAAGCAAAGATTACAGAAACTACAGAAATGGGAAAGGTAAGTCAACACAAATTGGAATCAACTCTCATGGAGGTTTGCTGGTTGCTTTTATTATAAAGGATGTTGCCGACACTCAATCTTTATCCATGTCTGACAGTAAGAATGGGAATCCCTCCTCTCTCGACCAACCCTTGCATTCAATTTAATTTCAAGGGGGCAGTTAAAGGAATGCAAATGTGTACCTCAGTCAACTACCATGGAGTCATTTCTACTGTTTTGGAGTGTCACAGCTGAGAAGACTCCATGAGATGTGGCAGAAACAACCACTAACTAGCCATGCTAACATGCACAGAATTATACTTCTAGACACAAGTTTCTTTGCTGAACATGTTGGCCAGTATTTGGCAGAAGACAAACTTGCTCAGTGGATTGTTGTGCCAGTTTACATTTTTGGTTTTAAGAAAGATTTAAGAGGAAAAAACTACCTTTGCCAACATCTATCTCATTTTTGTCACTGGGGGTTTCAAATGTTAAATGGCCGTGTGCCTTCGTGGCCTCTGTTTCAGGAATCCTATCCCTCAACACCCCCAATATGGTTTGTTGACTCTGATGATCCCAGTCTGGCGGAAGTGTTGGAGCGGTTGGAGGATGTGAGGAAAGGCAGCACTTTGGTGAGCTTGCTTGATGTGGATGCAGCTTTGCAGAGACTCACTGGAGGAGTCGGAACTTGCTCAGTGGCAGTTGGGTTTCTGTTTCAACTTTTGCTTCTGCTCATGTGGTTTCCAGCTTCTTCAGCAGTTGAAGCGCCTCATTTGCGATCTCTGCCGGCTTTACAACCTGCCTCAGCATCCAGATGTGGAAATGCTCGATCAGCCTCTTCCTGCTGGCCCGGCGATAACCCAAGAGCGCAAGGTTTGCACTAAAAACAAACAAAGCATTCACTGTCTTTTTGAAAAAGAAAAATCGCTTGTTAAAACATGCAATCTTTCACTACACACCAGCTTGGACCAACAGATGAGGTGACGTCTGAAGAGGAAGAGGAGGAAGAAATGGGAGAGGTGCTGAGTGTAGTCCTGATGTTTCTACCTTGTGGTTCCGGTTTTCATCACATCCTATATCTTGATATATATGTGATCCACTGTGACATCAGGACATTGACCTGGACCAAGACCTGGACCATTACGACATGAAAGAAGAGGAGCCAGTTGATGGGAAAAAATCTGAGGACGATGGGATCGAAAAAGAAAATCTGGCCATCTTGGAGAAGATTCGCAAAAACCAGAGACAGGATCACTTGAATGTAAGTGCTCATTCTGTTACTCTGTTGAGAATTGTTGGCACCAGTCGATCATAAACAATATCAATAGTCTATGAAACCTTGATTATTGATAGATGGAAAAATAGGTAGTTGGCGGGGTTCTGACTGACAGTAGCACAGCCTGAGAAAAGACGCTGTTTTTAAAATGTATGTAGCCAACATGTAGCCACTACATGTTAAATTACTGTGGCAAATATGGGATTAAGTTGTACCTGTAAGGTTTCTTCATTAAAGGGAGTTTTTCCTCTTCCCTGTTGTAAAGTGCTTGCCTTTGTGGGATTTGTTGGGTCTCTGTCACTATAGAAATCTTTAAGAGTGTAAAGGTATATATAAAGGTGCCCAGAGATTGATGTTGTTGGCGCGTTATGAATAAAATTGAATCAAAATATAACTTTGCGTCAGAGCAACAGTCCACATAGAGGGGATGTGGGAGCAGCAATAGCCATAACTGGCCATCTTATGATTCTCTTTCTGTTGCTGTACAGATTGCAGAGCCACTACATGTTAAATGAAATAGTCTCTTTAGCTTTGTTGTTTTGGCAAATTGGATTCCAGTGCAAAGTGTCTCATGGTGATGCATTCTTTCAGGCAGTGTAACGGTGCACGTCCACAGCCACTTACTCCACAAGTGCTTAAGAAACTGATAGCTTACAACCATTTTGTACAAGATACACAATTTGTAGAGTTGAGAATTCTGTGAAAGCATGGCTCCATTTTGTGTGTGTAGGTATTATGGTATTTTTGAAGTGATATCAGACAGTGACACAAATGTTATAGCCATCAGCCAAATGTTTTTCTTGCAGTTGTGAGGTTGCCTCTTTCACTTTGCATGCATGGAACCTGTCAGGTGTTTGACTTTTTTTAATCACACTGTTTTTAATGTGTGAGAGGGTTTGTTTTTACATTGGGATGCTGCTTTTGATTGTACGTTATGTAACAATTACAGCACTGTCACCCCCGTGTCAGAAAATCGGCTTCTAATTCTCATTGCTAAAGCTGCATCTACTTTTGAAAATGTCAATTCCTGAAGCACAATAGGACAATTAAAGTAGTTTGCTTTGTGAATCCTTCAGAACGCAGTGACACTGCAATGTCAGACTTTCAGATAGACTCTACCTTTAGTTGCCTGAATGTTTTTGGAATGCTTGACACTACAAAGCAAGCATACTTCCAGTTGTTTTCAAAAAGAAACTCCATATTAATTATATTCTGAAGATAGTTTACTTAAAACAAACAGCACTCTAATCCAATGAGTGATGATACATAACGATTGAAAATGTCTATCTATTATTAGGTGAACCTCACAGTCTCCATCGCCCTCGCAGCGTGTTTCCTCTCTTGTAGCCCCAAACTTCTCCACCGTGTGAGTTGTGTGTCCCCTCCTGTGTGAATAACGGTGCAGTGTGATATTCTGTGTGTTTCAGGGTGCAGTCTCTGGCTCTGTGCAAGCCTCAGACCGCCTAATGAAGGAACTCAGGGAGATCTACAGATCACAGAGTTACAAGACAGGTGACAACAACATACAGATACCATTTGCTGGCTTACAAGGCTTCCTGTTATCAGTGGCTGACTGTGTTTTTATTGTCTCACATTTCTCAGGTATTTATTCAGTCGAACTCGTTAACGACAGCCTTTATGACTGGCATGTCAAGTTAAGGACGTAAGTGTTTAGATTGATTTGCTTTCATTTTTTTCATTAAATTTTTCAGACTCTTCATATATTGCATTTTCTGTTCTGATTTGGCTTCTCTCTCATTACAGGGTAGACCCAGATAGTCCATTACATAGTGACTTGCAGGTCTTAAAAGAAAAGGAAGGAGTGGATTACATTCTGCTCAATTTCTCTTATAAAGTGAGTCCTGTGATGACATTTTTCTTTTGCAAATGAGCTTGAGACTAATGTTTTTTTCTTCTTCATATGACAGGATAATTTTCCTTTTGACCCACCTTTTGTACGGGTTGTCTCACCTGTGCTCTCCGGAGGGTGAGTGTGCAGTGATTTTTCTCCGTGAGCAGTCTGAGTTCTATAAGGAAGGTTTTCACTCACTTGATCATGTCCCACATGTGTTGTGGCTCAGTTTTGAACTTGTTTGGGAGGTGACTTCTCGCGTATAATATTTATCCCATCAGGAACCTGAATTGAATGACCAAAAGGAAAGGCTAATTCACATCCATTGGTCTTGTGGCTGTTGCAGATGTGTTGGTGTTGTGATACTCTGTTACTGTGCTTGTTTGCACAGCTGATGCCTAATAAAAAAAAGAAGTCCAGCCTGCATCTACAAGCAGACAGTCAGTGATTCAGCATTCAAGCATCTGAGGCACTATTACTGCTTCGTACAGGCCATCTGCTTTGCTTATGACTTGCCGCAGTTTCATTCACCACATTTTTCTTGGTTCAAATCTTTTAAGTTGTCACCTAATTTAAAACTCAGACTCTCCCACAATGCAAATCGCGACTTTCAAAGCAAAAGCACAGTAAATTTCTCAATTGAAAACCTTCTTTAGGATGACAGAGGGGGCTACATGTGCCTACTTCAACCCTTTTTGTTTGCATTCCTCATACTTTGTTGTTTTTCAGTTATGTTCTCGGAGGAGGAGCCTTGTGCATGGAACTTCTCACAAAACAGGTATGTGAATTAATTCTACATCATTTTTTACTTGACTTTGCCCTCAACTCAACATCATTTATCTGTTCATGTGTGGTTTCAGGGCTGGAGCAGTGCCTATTCCATAGAATCTGTCATTATGCAGATAAATGCAACCCTGGTAAAAGGAAAAGCCAGAGTTCAGTTTGGAGCCAATAAGGTGATGTCATCATGTGTTAATGCATTATTGTAGCCCTACATTTTATGTTTCATTGCATTTAGACTTGCTAGTCATGCTATATCGCACTCCTCCATCAAACTAGCTGCTGGTCCTGATGGTGGATCACATTGATTTCATGTGAGCTTTTCTTCTGCTACTATAGATGTGTTTCAGATATTTGATTCACCATTTGTACACTAGAGCTTGGTTTTCCTGGAAATCCTGGAGTCGCATAAATGACTGGATATGTGATGTGATTTCTCACTCCTATACTTTTTTCATCTTTTTCTACCAATGTGTGACATAAATACTGATCTGATGTTCACACCAAAGGTCAGGCCAGTTATTTTTGTCAAAATTCCACATAGGTCCAAAAAGGCATATTGGGTATAGCTTTTCCCTGACTTAAACGTCTACGTCACTATGTCAGTATGTTGCTGTTCGGCAGATATTTTGTGCCCACCATCATAAAATAGTCAGTGTACTAACATGTTCTAATTCACACTAACACGGCAAACCTCAGAGCTTTATGGGAATGTGATTAATCTTGCATCCAAACTAAAAGCACCAGCCAAATTAAAGGTCTCAGCCGATGACGCTGGATCAGTCTTAGTCACGGACTCCCCAAAGCCAGAGGAGCCTACCCAGAATGGTGGACAGACCATGTGGCCAATGCGGTCAAAAGCATCAAGCCAAGGAGAAACATTCTTGGCCTTTTCCTTCACGGCCATAATGATTGTTTACATTTTGTGTTTCTTTGCATATAATGACGTTTTTTTTCTCTCTCTTAGAACCAATACAATCTTGCCAGAGCACAACAGTCATACAAGTCCCTGGTGCAGATTCATGAAAAGAATGGTATGTTAATATGCCTGAGTCACTGAAGCTCAGTTGTCACACAGTTGTTGTTTGGACCAACCAATGAATTTGTCCTTTTTTCCTCCTTTTTTATTTTCCTCAGGCTGGTACACACCACCTAAAGAGGATGGATAAGGAACCACTATGCACTGGGAACGTGTCTATGGGTCAAAGTATCTTGTTTTCTTTGGAATATTTCCCCTCATCTGACTTACTGGGAATATATCATCTTTCTTGCGGAACCCATCTCGTTGGCTCATCTGACAAGTATTCCTTCGCCCCGACCCCCACCCACCCCCCATCAGGACAGACTTTATTCTGGTGTCACTTTGCTTCTCCCCTCAGTGTTTTAGTGAGGAGGAGGATGTAAGGGTATCACTAGCCCTGTTTTCTAAATATGTTTTCTCCCTTTTAAATGTTGAGGGGGGGGAGGCGGGATGCTTTTCTTTAGCTGCTTTGACAAAGTGGACTTGACACAGTCAGCGACCCCCTATTTAAATGGGAATTTTAAAAGAAGATTCGTACTGAAGCTCTTGAAGTGGCACCTCACCCGCACCTGTTTTTATTGACTGCGATTGTTTTTGAAAATAAATGGTACACAAATGCAAATATTGTTTTAGAAACATTATTTGGCAAATGTTTTATAATTATTTGAGCATCCCAGACAATAAATGAGCCAATTTTCATAGTTTGGATTCTCATCTTTAAATTGAAATGACTTACCACTCTATCGTCTAGCTCTTACCTTTTTTTTTTTTGTAAAGCATATATTGGCCAAGCACATATATATGCAACAAAATGCTGCAGTGAACTGAGATCAGACATTGTTTGTGAAGCCCACCTGTGGTCAATGTTGAAACAGGGCCGTGTGAAATGAAATGTCTCAGAATCTGCATATTGAATCCAGAGTGTTACAGCATCTGTCATAGATCCATCAACTCTGATCAACTCTTTTGCCTTATTTCTGTTCACACGACAGCCCCACAAGTGCTCATTTCGGCTAATGATGTTTCTGTCAGTAACAGCAGTGAAGGCTGATGGTTCGTTTGAGCCTCATTTCAACTGCTGTGGCAAAAAAGAAAATAAGAATTTGTCATTTGGAGCTGAAGGGCTTGAATCCGCTTCAGAAGGAAACAAATTAGTCTCTAGTGTGTGTGAGGAATTGTTCATCCATCTATCCATTTTTACAACAACTTCTTTGTATCTTCCTGACATACATTTATTGTAGTAGTTCGCAGCTTCCTGTTGAGATTTTAAACTGCTCCCTGCTACCTGTTACTCGCAGTTGGTTTCATTCCTATTGGATGTCATTTGTAGGGCTTCCTTTACCATCACTATGTACAGATGTGCTTTAGTGTTGCATTATGGTGTATATCACGGAGGCTCACAATAATGTAACAAGAATCAAAAGACCCGTTTTGTTCAAAATGGACATGCAATCAATATTAGAACACCGCTACTACTGCTCCCCATACTATAGGACACACAGTGTATCTATCAATTTATTGGCTCTTTTGCAGTTTATATGTTAATACTGTTTGCAAAAGTATGTTCGAATGGCAACTCAGGTAACAAATTATGCTTAGGAGGGGACTCTACATGTATGTGTTGACTTATGGGTAATTTGTCATGTCTAAGTTAAGCCCTCATACCTCTTGATTTTCAGGCTATCACTGATCAGATGTCAAAAACATGATAAGCTTGGGTTCTAAGTTTCATTTTGATTAAAGTGACGCAAAAGTCGGAGCATTTGCTGAAGAATTGCCTTTTGAGTTGCAATAGCATGGCTCATCGGTACCCACTGTAGGATGTCTTCCTCCTAAGCACTGAAACACATTTGAATTCAGTTTGTCTTTATAACAAAATATTTGCACAACTGGCAGCATCATGTCTGAGGAGTGTGAGAGTTCTGAGATAAATACGAAATCAGCAAATGTCTTTCTCTGCACAAAGCTCCACATCCTACTACATGTCTGGTATATCTGGGGTTGGGGTTTATCAGGTATAACTAACAAATAGTCTCCTCACCTCTAAAGGGTCTGTTCTGTTCTCAAGCGACTTTGGAAAAGTTGCACCACAAACATTTGTGTCCTTTCAAAAGGTTTAACATCTTCCTGCTGCGGAGCCATTATCCACTCATGTGATTGCCTCGTTGCAAAAGCCAAAACTCTGGTCTGAGGGGAAGTCAGGGGACGATTCAAGTTTTGAAAGTGATGCCGTGATGAGTAGACCTGCACGCTTCTCTAACTGGACTGTGTGTTGAAAAGATTAATCTATCTCAATCGTCATTTCATTTTCCAGCACCGACAAACAGATGTTGGGTATGTCTGGCATTGTTGGCTTGCTTTGGTTTTATTTTATTTTCCATTTGAAGAAATTTTGACCATGTACAGTAATTTGTAAACTTGCATCAAGTTTATGAATAAAGAATTTTAAGATTAATTGTTTTCTGTGCATGTTTATTTGTTAGATGTTCTATTTCTCATATCCCAAGACTAAATCATATCTTAAGAGATTTCTTTTGTAAATACCTGATTCTGAGCTGCCTTCCAGCCACAGTTCAGAAGGGTGACATCTGCTCTACCAAAATATACCTTTGTCAAAGAAAAAAAAAAGGGTTAACCCTTCTTTTTTGTTTAGAGAAGCTGATTGCTCAGTAGTTCTTGTGTTTCACTCTCCCCAGATGTCTTAAGAATGAAAGAACTCATCGGCTATGACGATTTGATGTACTTTGGAGGGCATGCCTTTAAGTTCTAAAAGAAATAAACAGGATGCAACAATAACTGTTTAATATCTATTAGGGTAAGACCAAATAATACAAAAGTAATACACAAAAATGTATTCCTCATTTTCCCCACTCTTGGAGACACAGCCTCATCAAATCCACCTAATTAGAGCATGTTGAATGTGTTTATCCATGGCAAATATTTATCTCACCTGAAGTAATTATATATTTATACCTACTAAGATATAGTACATGATAATACATATCAAACAACATACAATACATGTGGGAACGTGGGGGTCCGTAATGGGGAGATGGCTTAGAAGCTTGGTACAGCAACATGAAATGCAGACCTGTTGCTTTTCAGTGCACTGCAGCTCCTGCTATACCGTAACTATACAGCTGTCATGTTCACTTTCCACATCAAGTGTGCTATGTACAGATGGCAAAAAAGTCTGGACTGATCCAAATATTCAGCAAAGACCATTTTCACTACACACAGAGAGAAAAGTAGCTTGTTTTCATAGATGTTGTCTTGTTTTTGTTTTTTTGCATAACAGTACACTTAATTGTCAATACCAGTCAGCTGAAGTTTGTGCATTTAGTTGAGCACGTGAGTGGTGGAGTTTACAGACTTTACTACCGTATGTGCATCTGCTGGTGAAAATGTTATGCAATTTAAAAATTACATGTGTCCATTTTGAGAGCTGTCCCATTTCCAAATCACAACACTACTTATTCGAAGCCTGCACAACAGGACTTGACTTCATCTGAGGACGGTTAAATAATTGTACATTTCTATTGCTCTGCTGTGATTCAGTGTGAATTTGGTCCGCACTGAGCACCACCATGTCAGCAGCCAGCCCAGAGCAAACGTTACTTAAAAACCTATGAAAAAAAGGAATCAAAATAAATGAACTTTGTTACCCAAAGCCATGGAAAGACACAACGAACATGTGCTTAAAACTCATTCACACACCATCCCAAAATATACACAAAAATAGGTACGAAAAAAACAGCAGAAAAGTAAAACAAAAAGCGTACTGAATAGCACATCATCACAATCAGACGAGACAACTGACATTTTGAAATAGCAAGCAACCAGATACGTATACTTTTATATCTGTTTCAAGTCTAATATTGTATTACTGCAATAACCATCTACGGAATCTTGAAGAGAGACTTTTAAGTGACATGAGGTGAAACTTTTCCACTGGAAACAACACTGTCTGCATCAGGCCTCACGTGGGCTAAACACACATAATAATCTCTTTAAATTTCACCTCATCCAGAAATAATTGCTTTGAATTTATACTGTATTTTCTTTATATAAATATCATAACACACCTACTCATGGAATAACACCAACAGCCACGAAATGACACACTAAGGCCTGAAATCCAGAGCTTCAGAAACAAGTCATTTAAGCATTTACACAGTGGGTTTAGTGGGAGAATTCTTTCAAAAACAGGGAAACAGCCATCACTTCATAAGATGCTATAACCACCTACAACACCAATTATTTATTCATATTGTATGTCCAACCTCCACGTATTTGGTTTTCTGTCATTTTTTTATCTGTACAACATTGATTTGGAATGTTTTTATCCAAAGAATTGCAATCCTAAATACTGCCTGTGCTTTACATTAACATATAATAACAGCAGTAATAATAATAATAATGTATAAATCTGAGGTCGCACAACCAGTGTGTAATGATGAAATTAAGGACTGAGTAATGACATGACACGTGGACACATAAAGGGAAGAATTGTAAACTAGTAATACACCCTTCCTGAGAATGTAAGAAGATGTCGGATTCAAACAGAAAAGGCTCATAAATTCAAAATGACAGTCTCGGTACACCAACGCAACAACATGGTCCAACAACATCTGACTAACATGGATTACAGACAAATGACTTCTTGCACATTTTCCAGACAACATTTTGTTACCTTTGAAAATGCTGAGTAAATCTTTCTGCATTTTCCCTACATTTACAAAGGAAGAAACATAACGGGTGAATTTCACAGCCATTTTAAATACAAACTGTGAGTGCTGCTGACGTTTTCCCAAAGGTTTCATTATAACCACTAAGGAGAATTTTGGATTGTAAGATAAATATGCAGCCATGCTCATTAGCCTGTTAGCTTATTTTAGCATAATAGTTGACCTCTAAGGAGGCTGAATCTGAACCTCTTGGACTTTCAATAACGAAATGTAAAAAGCTGTTTCGAGTTTTTAAGATAAGCTCAATTTACAGGCTACGGGGCTGCGGCATCACACTTCTCGACAAATTCAATTTCTAAAACGTTGATCTATTCCTTAATTGGTTGGATAATTTGTCACATCTGCAATGGGGCCATGTTTTTTAGCAATATGTGATTTTGCATCCTCACGCCTAATGAGCGTAGCCACTAACAGTGTGTCTGTTCTGGTGTCTTCCAGCACATTAATGTCAATGTTGATTGTTTTATTTTGAAAGGGTGGCAGTGCCAGAGGCAGAGGAGTCTCTCTCTCTCTCTCTCTCTCCGTGTTGACCACAGATGAACAAACCTGAATAAAGTGATGACGCTCAGCAGATTAGTTTGAGGCGTACCCGGTGTCTCCGCTGAGAAAGTAACACATCAGCTAAATCTGAGCAGCATAATAAAGAAAAACAACACTGGCTCTTTGCTGTTTTGATGTGAAATGACTACAACCATTAATTTGCATGTGTTTCATTAAAGTACATTTCCACCAAAAACATTTCCTTACTTTGTTCTTTTTGATTTCAGCGTGTACAGTGTTATAATGAAGGGCACCTAATTTTGAATTGTGTTCTTAATTGATCCCTTTTTATCTCTCCCACTTGACAGCCCGGCCCCCTCCGCCGTCCTACATCGGGTCGTCGTAGTTGTAGGTAGGGGCTGCAGAGTACTCGTTCTGCTGCATGGCTCCCTGGGCAGCACCCATAGCTGCCTGCTGCGCTGCCTGTTGGACATGAGGGTTCTTCCAGGCCCCAGTGGCCCACTCCTCCTGAGCCTTCCCCAGGCTGCCCCCGCTGCCACGGTAGAAGTTATGGACCTGCAGACGACAGTGATTGACAGCCTGTTCAAAATGTTCTCCTATACACAGTCAACTACCTGGCAGTCCAGTTGTTATTACTTTGTCCTATGGTTACACTTCTCCACATACATATGCACTCATATTCATATGTTATTATCATCACATATATTCATATTCATATGTATTTTTAGGATATATATTCAGAGCTATGGCCGCATTCAGTTTTGGTGTGTCAGACCCAAAGCACTGATGCCAGTTATGCACACTCACTGACTTGATGTAAATTGCACAGTTAATAGAATGGTGTCAGTGACAATTAGTTTAATCTGTGAATGTTTACATCAGTGCCTTTTCTGCTTAAAGTCAAAAGTTTGCCCCGAAAAAGCATATTGGTGGGTTTAGAGTTAAATCATTTACCGCTGTGATGCTGACACCCACCAAAGAGATGTGATAACCAGCATGTGGACACATCGGTTCCTGTGACTTTGCAAAAACAATGTCATCCCTTTTTGAAAAAGGGAAACCCACTCTTATTAGCAAATCAATGGATACTGTCCATTCTGAGAATTCAATACGATCATTTAGACAGATTAGAATGTTGTGCAGACTCATATTCTTCTCATAAACCATTATTGTTGTTTAGATATATATCATATTATCATATCATATTACTGTAAAAAACTCAACAAGTAAAGATCAAGGCAGACCAAAAAATGCATTCATAAAAAATTGAGTGGAGTACGGCTTAGACAAAAGGCTATCTCTAAGGATCTGCATCTACTGTTTATGTATATGGTAAGAGGTGTGCATGGTGATTAAAATAAAATGCTGAGAATTAGGATTGACAAAGAGATCTCATTTCAAAAGTTCCTTTCCTCAGGGTATTTGCCCAAAATAGCAAGTAAGGTGAATTCAAATTTCAGCACATTGAATTCAAAACAACAAAACCACACATTTCAGATTATGAAAAAAGGATTGTGATAATATAAAAATGTGCAAGTCACCTTTGTGAGGGCAATGAAGGAGAGTACTGCCACTGCAGTAAACATGATAGTGGGAATCAGCATGACCACAGCTGAGCCAACGTTGGTGCTGAAGAAGGTGATGGTGGCCAGCCAGCCACTGGGGGAAACAAGAGTCACACATTATCATATCATTGGTCCTTTTCATGGAGTGTCAAGGTCCTATCATTTGAAATTATGTTATCATTGGAATATAGTGACATGACAACGTTTCTAATTTCAAAATAACCTCAATATTTTCTCAAGAAAAATACATTTTCATATTTTCTTAATTTTGATCTGGTTTGTTCTACTTCCTTTCCACAGCAGGCTACCTTGGTACCTTTCTATCGATTTAAGAGAGAAATCCTCTTCAAGGTTTTCGCCACCACGGTGTCTAAATATCTATATTCAGAATAATGCTCATTAAAGAGACAGAGAGTTCATATAATAATTTTATAGTTGTACCTTTTCACCCATCAATTTATAATTTACATTGAGACTGATTGCATCCAGGGTACAACTGTGTTCTAACAACATCTGCCTTTTGCAGAACAAGGTAAAGTGGGGTAAAATCAAAAGGTGGTGATCTATGGCTGGTCTTCTGTTATACTGTATATGTGGGCCGGCATGGCTCAGTGGGTCGAGTGGCCAGCTCGTAATCGGAGTTACCTGTTCCATAGTTTGTGCCAAAGTGTCCTTTTGCTAGATTCTGAACATCCAAATCACTGTGCATCATCAGGGTGTCACAACGAACATTTCATTGGATAATTCAGTAAACTACCATTCAGATAGAGAAGGGCTAAAAACAGCTCATTTAACTTTTCATGTAAACTCAAGTCTACAAAAATGCATCAAGTCATTGCTGAATCTTAATTATACATTAATAACACATAACTTTATGCCTTGTATATCGCATAATCCAAAGATAACTATGTACTGTAGCATTAAGTATAAAATATTAGTGTTTGGCCCAAGGAGAACCCTACTCCACCATGACTGTGTTGACATGCAGTCAGTATTCAGGTAAAGGTACATATTCTTGTTACTGAAACATTTGGAATGACCCGTTTACATGCGTAAGCAAACAGGGTTATTTCTATTGGGATATAGCGATCGAGCCAGCGACGTACGGAGAACATCATGA
>CAESWR010002181.1:28561-44062 GCA_903171835.1 Mullus surmuletus
TCAGTGGGTTTGGCCTTAAAATATCCCTCAGTGCATTCTGGATGACGACTGTCTGGATCCAGGATCACTGTGAGAAGATTAAGATAAACAAATCTGCTCTTTAAACCTGCAATCCCTAAGGCATTTGATATTGAAATTCAATATTTGTATATTTTCCAGAGGTTCATATGCAACAACTGATAATGTATCAGCAGCAGAGTAATAAGATGTGTGATTGAGCTGTAACACATCAGGATCAAAGAAGGTTTTGAGCGCAGGTTCGATCTCCACAGCTGATGAGCCTTATTTACCCAACTAGCATCTTTGCATATAATGAAATACTCTCCACTACATTTAGAGGAATATTTTGGTATTTTTCTTTGAAAGAAAATGCTATTGTTTTAAGCTAAATAATGTGTGTGAAATATGATGCAATAAACACCTTCATAGTAACACAATGATTTGACCTTCAAGCCAATGGGAAAATACTGATATGTAAATGCCGAGGCAAAATTTAGTAACTGGGCTGTTTGATGATTATCTGTAGTGTTATTATTATTTAATTTTTTTCAAACATCATGAGATAGAGGTGGTGCAACTCAGTAGGTAGAATGGCTTTCTCGTAACTGGAGAGTTTACGGTTCGATCACCAGACTCCTCAGCTCCTGTTGAGGTGTCCTTTGGCAAGACACTGAATCCCTTCATGCTCCTGATGAGCCGTTTGGCACCTTGCAATTGCAGCCTCTGGCGTGAGTGTGAATGAGGTTATGTAGAAAGCGCAAGTACTATCTGGTAAAAAAGATATATATATATATACATATAAAATAATAGTGTTATCTTTAAAATGTTTAGTTTCTTTTCAGAACTATTGCCTTATTCATCAGCAAAGACACCCCTGCATCTTAAAAATGATTGTAAGTAAGTAAGCAACAGGTTTGATACCACTCAGGAACATATTTTGGGATTGATAGCGACCACCCTAAACTTGAAACTACCATTTCTAACAGGTAAGGGGGCGAGGTCATCACCAAAGGAGGACTACATACCGCAAACTCTAAATAATACAAAGAGAGAATACAAAGAGAATTGTGTCGATAGCACCCCGCGAACCCACCTACTTGGGGAAAATCATATTCTGACTATATAGCCAGCAAAAATGCCCTTGTCTCATTTTCAATCAGTAGGAAACTTTGAGTCGTACAAAAATGTATTTATTTTCAAGGAAACCATTGAGTAACACTGAATACAACAGGAGTGATCATTCAATAGTCAATAAAACTTGTGACTCCTACATCATAAAGATCCCACATACAAGAACTCTTGGAAAACAAGATTTCAAAGCAATCATGTTGGCAATTTGCTGGTGCTACAATTTCACCCACCCCCCCATAACAAATTGAGGTGATACCCACCTGTGTAGAAAAGTGACAAGATTTTACATCAACTTACAAAGGGCTGGATGTCAAAGTGCAAGATACCTGAACCCCCACCCCCACCCACCTTCCCTTCCTCAAAGAGGATGATCAAGGATGTCAAAATGGACTCTCAGATACAAATCTCCAAAATTATTAATCAGCCATTATGGCTTTGAATTCAGTTGAGACCCTATTCTAGTTTACATTACATAGCTTTAAAATATCTTTTCAGAAACATTTTCCTCCCAAACATATATATTTTTTTAAAACTGCACCTTATTACAGACAACTGCATTTAATGGAGTAAAGCGTCACAGGAATAATGCAGGCATACAACAGAAAAGAAGCTGTTCATCAACAGCTTCAAACAAAACACATTAACATGTTGGTTTATAAAAGCAACCAAATCAAAGTATACATACTAAAATTGAGAAATAAATGACTTAAAAACCTTGAAGAAAAAAAAAATCTGTACACATATTTACAATAGAGTGAATATTATACAGGTTTGACTGGCCATTCAAGGTCAGGCTAAAGCCCACATGGTAGAATCCAACACTGCATGACATTCAGTTTTGTCAATCCAAAATGGTTGTTAAAGACAAAATATCTTTAAGGTCGCACTTAGAAGTGAGCAAAGAGTGAAGAACTGGCTGCAGCCAGCAGGTCAGTTTGTTCTGCATCTTATTTGAGTGTATATGCATAAAAGCATCCACGGCTTTTCACTCAAACAATGTTTTCTTTGCAGGATAAAAAAGAAGAAGAATTCTAATCATAATAGTGACAATGTTGTGTTCGCAGAGAAATCCATTGAATATAACTTTTGGGGGGAAGGGGTGTATTTTTTTTTTCCAATGTTGATACCGTCTTGAACTGAAATAAAACAAAGTCCTCAATCTGGAGGCAAAAGGTCCTGCAAACGAAACCGTTCTCGGATGTGCGGTCTGACATCTTCATTCTGGAAAAAAATGTGCAATTATTACAAACAGCTGGGGGTGGGAGGTGGGAGGGGGGGGTTAAGACAACACCTACCAGTTCCACAAGCTTCTCCAGGAAAGGTACGAGCTTCAGCAGCTCGTTGTCATTTCTGTCCACGAACCAGCTCTCAATAGGAATTCCATTTGAAAGCTGGAAATGAGACAAAAGCTAAAGTGAAACAAAGGAAATATGCAGCATCACACAAACACAGCGATATGTTTGAAAAAAAGGGCTGGAGGACTGTGGCCAAAGTTTTACCTGATAGGCAAAGGCTTGGGGTGAGTTATCAATTATTATCGTCTTGGAAAGGTCCCGTCCAAGAATGTTGAGGTCTTTTATATAATTTCCTTGAACACACACGCAGTGCTCGCGAAAAAGCCTGTGTCTGAAAAATGGAAGGAAAAAAGACGACATTTAATTGGCTGTTTTAAACCCAGGCAGAACCTGCAGTGATCAAAACAATGATTCGGCCTGATTTTAATAGCTCATCTATAGATATACTGTATGTGTATAAAATCTGTGGACCTCTACCTAACAATAATAAAAATAAAAAAACTGGTAACATGTCATTTATACAATGCGTTTCAACTGCAAAAATAGCAGCCCTTGGACGAAGAGCGAAACTCCCGTGATGTCTTTTAAGCGTTTTTGTTTATTTTGTACTTTTCATTGCACTGCACGGACATGTGACTATAGAGCTGAACATGCATTTTCTCGGAAAGCTGCCGGTACACTAGTTATGAGTGGAGCCGTCCAGCTCTTTCTGTATGCGGCTGTTGGCGAGCAATATGATGAGGGTTGGTACCTCCGCAAAAGACCACGGCGTGTCCTTTTTGGCTGCCATTATAACAAAGGACAAGAGGAAGAAAGAACAGATGACTGCAACAAACGCCTTGCTGTTTAAAAATGGCGGGCAGGAGATTGCGCTGCTCTGTTTACTCCGTGTGTGGCTAATGTTGATGACAAACTGACGCTGTGATGATTCTCTGAACCAATCAGTGTCTGCAATGTGTCTACGTCACCTTTTTTAGTACCCGAAAGTACCAAGCTGCTTTTTCTGGAACCCCAAAGAAGCAGGTATGAAAAAAAAGTAGCTGGTACCAGGTACTTTTTATCAGTGGAAACGCACACAAATGCAAGTCGAGTAGAGTCGAGTAGAGCCGATACGGTCAGTGGAAATGCGGCATTACACTATAATATAATTAGGGGTGTCCTGATACAACTTTTTCACTTCCAATGCGATACAGATATTGCAGCCTTGAGTACTGGCCAATACTGATATCGATCCAACACAATATCAGCACGAATCATACATACTTTTGTTACTTGTTTTGTACTATGGAATGTTAGAAAAGTCTTGATCAAGTGATATTACTCAAACAGACAATAGTCGGCAACAGTAGGTATCAGAAAAGCCGACCAACTTATTATTAACAAATGGGTTACATCAATTATAACCTTGAACATAAGAATATTCTACAAAGAAGTGCTGGAGCAGAGTCTGGAATGGACTGCCTGTATCGGAGTGCTTATATCGGAGATTTTAGATGCAGGCTGATGTAATCCGATACCTGTTTTTTTTTCTGGTATCTTTTTTGCTGGTATCTATGGTATAGTGATATCCAATATCAATATTGGATCGGGGCACCCCTAAATGTAATGACAATACAAACATCACTATGCACTATCACTCGCATTAGTACACACAAAACATGCGCACGAAAAGGAGAGCGGGAGGAAAAGCCAGGGAGCTTGCATGCACCTATACGATACTTCATTGTATTTTTTTAATGACCCATTTGATCATTTTAAGTGCATTACTTGATTACTTTAAGTGCATAATTTCATAGCATTTGTACAGGAATGATTCTGTCCCAAGCTTTTTGATCCATATAAATGTTACAGGGTGATTCGGGTTATTTTGCTATTTCTGATGAAAGATTTCTTGCAGCGCAACAAAAACTAAGTCATGATCCGCTCATGTATTCTTAAATTCCCTCTGTGGGCAACCAATTTCACTCGAATGACCGAGAGGACCGTAGGTGAAGATTCTCATTCAATATGGTTGAATAAATGTGGATTGTTCGAGTCGAGTGGACTGTTTGTTTTTGGGGGGGGGGTTTTCGAAGATGTTTTAAATGTCCACATTTCAGACAAGAGAGGCCAGGTGGTTTGAGAAGAGCAAAGGAATTGGAGAAGCCTTCACTGAACAGGAAGAGGGGGGTGGAGACATACCGCCACTGCCCCACCTACAGCATCAGCCTTCCTCAGCTAAATTTGGCTTTTCTGTTTTAAACAGAGGAAACTTCCTTTTAAGCTGCTGAACATCAAAATATATTTGTTAGGTCAACCGTCAGAAGAGCTGACTCAACAAAAAAAAAAAAAGGGAATGATCAGAAGTTAATGATTGGAAGTGCTGCTTCACTGACCTGACCAACTGCTTTTTTGGATCAAGGATATTGAGCAACTTGTCAGCGTACACTTTCTTGGAAGCCGTGAAGAGGATAATCTGAAAAACAAGTGACAGGGGAAAGACATGTAAACACAGCAGGCCAAGAGTAACAAAGATCATCCAACACTCGACAGGAAGAAAAAGCTTACCTCATACATTTGAGACATGCGCTCAAGAAACTCCCGAAAAAAGGGCCTCAACCGAACATACACCTTTAATCAAACACACAGGGAAATTTAGTCACAGCAAATGAGACTCAAATCATCTAACAGTGAATGACATCAGCTGTTGGTTACCTGGTATATTACATCTTGAAAGAGCACAGGGAATGTCAGAGCTGCATCTTCTAACTCATTCAAACTGCAGTGAACCAGAGTTTCATCCTGTAAAAGAAAAAAAAAGAAAGATGAAAAACCTCAATCACGTCTGTTTACTTGCTTTACAGCCCTCATATACTCACCAGATCGAGGACCAGAGAAAACTCTGGCGTGCTGCGTGTTTTCAGAGGTAACGCTGGCTTGCGTGTTAGTTGCTCTTCTGTCAGTGGCGGCACGTGCTTGATGAAGAAGTATCTAAAATTCAGAGAACCCAACTATGAACTGTTTCATGAACAAAATCATCTATTCAAAATCTTTCTATTAAATAAAATGTATTCAAATGATTAACAAATAGTTTTCTCCAAAATGTTCAGAACTAAAAAGCCTTTGCTGGAACACATGCTACTCTGGCTGAGATCTGTGTTCACACTGCCATCTAACGGTCCAGGAGTGAAACTGGCTCTTTTCACAACATGCAATGTCACCTTGGATGCGACTTCACCTCGGAAGACATTTGATCTACTTACGGATCGAAAACTTCCCAGTCCTCCTCGTATGACGTTTCCGCAGGGGCCGTGGGGAGTGTGTGTGGATAACTACCATCTGGCATACAACCAGGAGCTGATGGAAACAGAAAGATGGAAAGGAAGCACAATTGTTACCATTTGGAACAATTAGCAGGATTTTGGGGGGGTGGGGAAGCCATGCTACTATCCTTTTATGGTTACAAAGTTTGACATCCATCCATTTGAGCAATTGTGTCCTCTGCCAGACTTCCGATTTATGGCAAACTGGTTTGTGGTTGTTTCATTTCAGCAGCCATGTGTGCTGTCAGCCTGCCAATTTTCTATTCATCAATCTCTGGGTGCCAAATATATCACCATACCAAATTGTTACAATTGGTATGGTGATATATTGGTGTGGCATAGTCTCCTTTAATAAATGTTTAAAAAACAACAATTAAATCAGTCCACTTGGATACATGAACATCCAAAAGGTCGCACCTGTTAAAGGGGGCATGTCGGTTTCTGTGACAATCTCTCCTTCTTCTATCGGCGTGTCAGTGGTTATCTGCAACCTCTGTGGTACAGCCGGGGGGGCGTGACATGGAGTGATACCCTCTGTGGACGTCAGAGTGCTGCTCGGCATTTCCTCTGCCTGCTCGATGTCCAGCTGCTTCATGATTTCCTCTGCCTCCATTGCTTGGCCAGGAGAGTCTGAGCCGGGAGTCGCTGCAACCACAGCGGTCAACATCACACAGAAATCAGCACAGACCTGAGGATACGCAATGTCAGGTTTTTAATAACGGGGTTCTTTGTTTTACCAGTTTTGGTTGCTGGTGAGAAAAAGTTGAAGACTGGAGAGAAGATGGTGCCCAGTAGGGTGGTACGCGGTGGACTGCTAGCTGCCTCCACAGACGCCTCCAGTTTACCGTTTTGTTTCAAGGGTTTACTGTTGCAAGTCATCGTTTCTAAGAGAGGAAAACACACACAACTCTGTAAATGCTAAAGACCCCATTACTGTTTTGTGGTCATCCAAACACATGACAAGTATTTACAATGCAGATTATTTTCAAGATTTTTCTTTGCAACAGTTCCTAAAGACTAATTGGATTTACCTTTATTTGGAGTTTTCCGGTAAACTCTGGAGACTGTTTTGTTGGAAAGGCCTCTAGTCTGTGGTGTTGATGTAATAAGATTGCCATCAGAATTACAATCAATACGACTCCTCTTGGCAGGGATATCCTGCTCCACCTGCCAGAAACAAACAAACAAACAAAAAAAGCATCAAATTAAAGAATCTAGCAGCAGCATACTTCCAATCCTGGTGGATCCATTTAATCCCAGTTCATATTAAAAAGTTGTGATATTGGTACTGAACACGGAATGCTCACTGAAGGGTTAAAGGATGAGCTGCATTATATCACCACACTTTCACGTGTTTCATGTTAAGCCCACCTTGACAGCATTTCCACGGATGAATTTCTTTATCGTGGACAACAAGCCGGTTTCATTCTTCTGCATTTTGCCTCGACCTCTGGCCGGTGATGGTTGAACTTCACAGTGTTTCCGCTTGGCCTGAGGCGTGTGTGTTCGACCGCCTAGGTTTGGCTGCTGAGAAGCTTTACGCACTCTCAGCCTCATCATGCTCCGACGTCACATAGAAAAGTCTGAAAGGGGACAAGAGTAGAAAGATTTAGTCTCTGACAAAACAATTACTGGACTGATTAATGGTTGGCATTTTAGACCATTTTAAAAATGTGTCATCATTATTTGCTTGAATCATATTTTGTTTATCTGGAGAATAAAAGTCTAACACTCCTCCTTCAGCTGTGTTTTGGTGTCTATCAACTCCTGAGGGAAATAATCTGCTTTTCATCTGCTGAATGCTCGACTGTGTTCACCAGTTTATCACAAACTGTATATTCAATTTAAGATAGCTCTGCAGTAACAGCAGTAAACAGTAAAGTTGGTGGCAGACAGATAAACAATAAAAGCATCATAAAGCTCTGCGAAGGTGAGGGGATCTGCAGAGCCAGGACACAATTCTCTGTTGGTTCATCACTTTCAGCGACAACACTGACATCAAACATTGTCAGCAGATACATTGTTATACAAAATCCATCTTAAATGTGCAAAGTCTTTGAATACGAGATTTTACGTTATGTTGTCTTCTATTGCGATATCACAGAAAACTAATAGCCCTCTATTGCAGAGGAAGACCAGGGACCAGTGCTGGCGATGATGCTCACAGAGTGAGAAAGCGAAAGAATTAAATCTAACATAAGTCTGTTAACTGTGTATCATAATACAGCTGCCAGACAAGGGAGAGTCAAACAATCCATTCACATTAATTCAGCTAATAAGGCGTGAAAGTATGGGAGGCACCAATACTTTCACTTGTCGAACCACACACAAAGTAGTTGACAGGACCACTTGGTGACAGGATGCGGCGGCATCTTTTGAAATCCAAGGATTGATTTTAATATTATTCAGTATTAGATTGATTTATCGGATATTGGCAGAATCACGTCTTTGGTTTCAGATTTGCTCTGTTGCCAGCAAAGATGGGATTTGTGTCAAGAGCTAATCAGCTGCTGCAATTATGGCGTTTCTGTTGTGATAACGAATAATTTATGAGCACGGGAAACACGATGAGATGACTGCTGAGTTTACAGCGACATGAACATAAGTTCTGTGCGATTGTGAGTAACAGCTTCCTATTACTCTCTAATCGAATTATGGCCTCCGGTTGATATGGCCTTAATTCGATCATAAAGTTGAAAGACGACTTTAAGCAATAAAAGTCGATTGTACATCAATTTGTTTATATGAGACATGTTCACGATTGTAGCTATATGGTTATATTAGTGATATTAGAATCAGAGCCAGACGATGGTATCAAATCTGTCTGACAGTGTTTGTTTATATTAGGCAGCCCTGGCTTTGACAGCATGGCAGCAGCAGCCGCGGTGGACTCGGGTTGTATAACAACACACGGGCTGGAATCACACCAGCCACGGAAGCTGCCGTCAACCAACTGCTGCTATTCAGCTAACTGCTGTTACAACCACGGTTACAATGCCCCCGTGTTGAGGACCCCCGCCCCCGGTGTTTGACGCTAGTCTCACACGCTTGGCGTGACAGCAGGGCGGCGCGTAAAACGCAATGCCTTGTCAACTTGTGTTATGGCCGCCGATCGCGGCTGCTCGTAACGTCAACCAGATGCAGTCGATGGCTCGCTAGCGTCGGCGGCTACAGTGGCTTTAGCATCCGGACTCCGCCGGCGGCAGCGCACGCAAGGCCGTGACATTCATCGCTGCGGCTCCCGCAGCGCGGGGCGCGCGGACGCCCGTTAAAAGCACACGTTCACTGCGCAGAGCGCGCGACGACAAATTCCCTCCAAAAACGGCGGCGCTCGAGACAGCTGCGCGTCCCTTTTCCCGCTCCCATGACGGTTTCCAGCCATTAGACTACGCCCCCTTCGGAGGCTAACCGCCAGCTAGCGGCGCGCAGGCCGTCGGCGAGAGGACGAACCATTGTGTTTACATGTTGACGTTGGCTACTCGTTACTCACCGATTATCGAGGAAGCTCGTCGAAACTCGCCGCGACGTTGTCAGTTCCGTCGAGCGACCGTGACGCCGCCGGCAGAGGTCGAGCGGTGCGCGTCGCGGCCAGCTGTGTCCGTCGCTCAGTCGCTGCTCACCGATCGGCCGTGTCTGTGGACGCCATTTCCCGCCTCATCACAAACATAACGTTGGCGGTGCGCAGGAAAATGCGACACACGCAGGGGAACCAACGTGGCGGATCGCGGAGTCAACAGGAAAATGGCTAGTGTGTGGGGGGGTGAGTGTGTGTGTGTGTGTGTGTGTGTGTGTGTGTTTGTGTGTGCGCGCAGCTGGACTGAGGCTCGCTACCACAGTTCTCCCTGCTGGTCTCGCTGTGTGATTACAGGAAACCCAAACTCCCGAACGCATCCATTCACCGCGGGGATTTTAGAAGGGCAAGCCTTTTCTTACACGCTCCGGCAAACGTGCGCAGTGGAACTCACGCATGGAAGCTCGAATATTTATTTGCAATTTCTTAATCATTTTCATGCAAGAGTCACAGTAGGCAAATCTACGTGCATAGAACATTTTGTTCTGTGGCTGAGCATTGCCGTGTTTATTTGACGCCACAAACTCATGAAATTGTTTTATACAATGACTTATTTCAATGGTACAACAATACTCTTGACGTTAAATATATTTGTTGCATATTAATAATTTTTACGTGTTTGCATTTTGAAAACAAAACAAAAAAACATTGAGTGCTATTACTGACATATAAAAGTTTAGTCCTCCCGTTTCTAGATAATAATAATCTCATGCAAATTGTATTATAGTTATTTTATTGCTGATTATTGCATTTATACTCCATGTTACAAAATATGATAGAAATTATTCACTGCAGCATAATAAAGATGAGTGTTCTTTTTTGTGTCAAATGGGACCTGATGTTTTAAATTCATTCTTTATCTATGTATTTATTTATTTATCAGAGATGGGTACTTGAGTCATTGTGACTTGGACTTGAGTCGACTCAAGGTCGCTGTTTTAATGACTTGTGACTTGACTTGACAAAAAAAAGACTTGAGACTCGACTCAGACTTTGAAGTTAAAGACTCGGGACGTGATTTGACTTGACACACATGACTTGAATGACGTGAGTGTTGTCAGTTTTAATATAAATATAAAATTAATATCAATATTATCCGGTATGAGCGCAGGCTGAGAATGGTGTTGTCATGATTGGATCAATACCCTGTCAATCAGCCATGCCCTCTCTGCCTACCTTACTGTTTATCGGAGAAACACGCCCTGTGATTGGATAAATTGGCCAATGACGTTAAGTGACAGTCACTAATATCTTGTCTTTTCACTTCATTAAGATCAGATTGTGCGGGTAAAATAGGTTGACTTGACCTGACCTATTACAGGACTTGACTTGCCCAAGAAAATATGACTAGGGACTTACTTGAGACTTGACGGTTAAGACTTGTTTTTTGTATTGATATTAATTAATGAGCCATTAGACAGCTGTTTTTGGCAATGCAGGTATGTCATTACCATCTAATTTTCACTGTATCTGTACTGCATGTGCACCATTGATGAAATGATCAATGTAATGATGAAAAAAAAAATATTGTGAATTTTTCAAAGTCACACTTTGTATAATAGCAATGTCAGATTTGAAAAGCCACCACATCTATTTTGCAAGCACACCAGTAAAGCATGCTTCTGTAATTTGCTGAGAGGAAAATGACTCACAAACTGTTGACAGAGACCAAAATCCTTCACCTGTTGAGGGCTGGATTCAAAATCTGTGATGAAGAAGTAATCACACTTTCTTTCACCTCTACAGTCAACAAAGCACTCTTAAGCTGCTGGAAGACATAAGCATCCCTTCAAAGTGCTGCAAAACATTCAAACAAGCATAATTAACTAGTAGTAATTCACTTTAACATATATACTGATATGTTTTTACACAGTAATAATCATTGTAAATATGTTATCAGGTCATTTTTACAGAGACCAGATGTAGGCCTACAACAATCTTTTAGCTGTGTTCTTCTAGTCGGCAGTGATTTTTGTATAGTATGAAGCTCTTTCTGAGTACAATAAGTCTTTTGTCTGCAGTAAATCCACCTGCAGCCTATGTTCTAGCCACCCTGTGCTTCCACTTGTTTAGAGACGATGAGATGGAACAGTTCTTCTGGGGAGGTTTTACTTCATTCCAAGATGAAGGAGTTTCCTGTATGGTGCCGGTCCACCCCATAGCCCTCTGACCAAAGAAAAATTGCAAAATTACTTGGATGTCATTGTTGATGTAGGAAGACTCAGGTCTGCCAACATTCATTGTATCGAGAAGTGTGCACATACGTGAGAAGCCCGTGCCAGTAGAGGTGAGGCATCACATCAGCTTTCATGTGGTACATTGTTCTCCTCTCCTTGGCTTGGTTGATAGGGAATGTTTCCAGTGGTTGGCCATTGTAGTCAAACTCTGCCAGAATCACTGTATTGTAGCTTGTAACCAGCGGGCATGAAGTATAGCCATCATACTAAAAAAGGGAGATAGTGATTATGGAGCTGGATAGTGTCTGAATATTCAATAAAAAATTGTAACAAGGCATCTAATCACAGTCACATTCTCAAAACTCACAACTGATAGACATTTACCTTCTTATCAGGCTTCTGATTTTGCAGTACTTTCTTGATGGTTCTGTTTAGGATAGAGGACTGTGCAGCTAATAAAAAAAGAAAATGAATGTTACATTACTTCTACTACCAAATTTCAGCTTTAACATCAAATCATGCATCTGCTTCAACGTGTCAAATGGTAAACAACACACGCACACAAGGGGGCAGCATAGCTCAGTAGGTGGAATGGCCATCTCAGCCAGGTGTCCTTTAACCACATACCGAACACCTGATTGCTCCTGATAAGCAGTTGACATCTTGCATGGCAGCCTCCGCCCTCAGTGTGTGAAAGGATGAATGAGATAATGCAGTATAAAAATGCGCACTAAGAGCCTTTCAAGTAGAAAAACATTACACAAACACAGCCCATTATTCTGTGATTTTTTTGAGCCAGTCCAGCAAATATAAAGCAGAGTAATTTAAATTATTGATTCTTCTATCCCTTCCTGTATAATCATCCCTTGTTGCGCTTGTACACATACAGCAGCAAAATCTGTCGCTACAAATTATAAACGTCCCTCCCAGTATGTACAAGCCTGGGGTGCGGTGTATCCTTTTACACTCCAGTGTAAAAAGATTATTGGGCAATACAGGGAGTTAGGAAATGGTGTTTGATTACGCACACAACAAGCAGTGAGCTTGAGGTAGCAAGGAAGTGCTTTCCAGAATTACTGTGATGCAATGTTGAAGATTATCACTTACCGACAGCAGCGGCAGTTTTTGCTGTGGGCAGGTTGGTGCAGTCGCCAATCCCAAACACATTTGGATACTTCTTGTGCTGTAGATTCTCTTTGTTGACATCCAACCAACCAGCCTCATCCGCCAGCAGGCTGTCTTTAATCACCAAGTTCGGTCCCATTGGTGGTGTAACATGGAGCATTTCATACTTGAGAAGGACAACAGACATGCTCATCATCATTTGGCACGTATTTACGGGCAAGCAGTCATACTGGTCTGAATACTAAGCATTCGGGTGTGACAGGCAAAAGACTGAATCGACCAGACATGTTTCCAAGGCAAGCCGAGTGATTTGAGATACGTGTGAAAAAATTGTACCTGAACCACGGTCATTTCGCCCGGCTTGTCAAGGTTTTCAAACACAGCTTCTTGCTTGTCTGCCCGCACTTCTATCAGGTTCTGCCTTAGGTTCACTTTTAGGTCTCGCTGTTTTACAATCTCCCACAGTGAGTCAGCATATTTCTTGATCCCGAAGAGCACCGGCAGTGATGTGTTGTATATTATTTGGGCTTTTTCTCTTTTTCCTGTCTTAAAAAGTAACATGCATATTAGGAAAAAAGTTACATTTGTAAACAACTCCTGCCTTAAGAATGTAGTTAAAGTGTGAAATCCAATTACCTTTCTGAGGAAATCATCTGAGAGGTACATGATCTTCTGTGGAGCTCCAGCACACTTGACAGGAGTGTTTGGGAATGTAAAGACAGCGTTGCCCTCTCTGAAGTTTTGCAGAGCCTTCCATGTTTTCTCCACAGTTTGAACGGAATAGTTTGATCCAACATTTGGATATTCAAACCCCTCTGGTAACCCTTTGATCTACACGTAGAAAAGCTTCCTGATGCTGAGGATTCATTTAAACACTTGAACAGGTGGCAGTTACAAGTACAGTACTAAGAAGTGACCCACCTTCTCATAATGTAGTTGTAATCCAAGAGCAACGATCAAATATTCGTAAGAAATCTGCAATGTCGATGAAAGAGAAGCACAATTGTCAGTTTAAAATGGTCAATTATAAATGTATCTAAATGATCCTGCAAGTAACACACTCGCCCAGAAGCAAACATACTTCCGTCCCATCGTCTGTGCGGACAGTACTTGTGTCTGGGTTTATTTCCTCAACTTTCGATTTCACTAGCTTCACTCCTGATGGCACAACACTTGCTGTGGGCCGGCCAGACATGGCCACAGACTTTGCACCAGCGCCGACCAGGGTCCATATCGGCTGATAGTAGTGCATCTATAGAAAAAAAAAGTCACCATAAAAGACTATTATGTTTAAGAAGGAGCGAAAACAAAGCAAAAATAAATAAGTCAATGTATGAAGCCACAACTCTCATCACAGAGGTGTTCGATTCTTAATAATACCACTACTTCCTTGCCTCACTGGGCTCCACAACAGCTACATTCTCAGCTCCCACAATCCTCTTCATGCGTGCGCTCATTGCGATTCCACCACTTCCTCCTCCCAGCACCAGCATTTTGTAGTGCTGCTTGGTGGAGACGCAGCTGCTTGTATGAAGATGAGACATGCTGGCACCTTTCAAGTGGCACAGCCTCAGGCGATGCAGCACATTCATTCTATGCCTGAAGAACAAATAAGCAACGTTTACAATAATCCTTCCCTTTGAAGCAAAGGAAATTCTTTTGCAATTCATTTGGTGTAGTAGCAAGTACTGGAGTACCAAGGTGAGGCCTATTTTTATTATACAGATGGATACAGATTTAATTGACATGCAAGCGTAGATTATTGCAGCTGAGTCACTCCCATTTCGTGATGTTGAAATGCTTATCTTGTGTAATGACAGATACTGTGACTTTTCTCCAACTGAGTACGCTGTAGATACAGTATATAGTTCCCGGCCCACATTGAAACAGATCCTGATGCCGTTGCCGAAGGAGACCTTATACATTATACATATATCAACAGAGGAATTTTGTGTGAAAGATTTTTTTCCTCCCAAAAGTATAACATCTCAATATCAAAGGTGACATTAACATTCCACTGCCTTAATGGTAATAATAAGTCGAAAACACCAAAATTTAAGGAAATTAAGATGCAGGACGTGTTTCCTCTCACAGACTTCCTGTAAAGTTGCCTAGAATGGTGAAAAGGCGCAATGTCACAACATTAGGCCTGTGAGGCTGTTTACGTCCTCCTCCTCCGTGTAGAACTCAAATTAATTTTCTGAATATCTCGTCGCATAACAAGGACCTTTGTCGAGCTTACCTTTCCTGTAATAAACTGCCCCTTTTAATGATACTGTCGGCTGAATTCCAAAGTTCCAGCAGAAACCCACCGACCGTCTGTGACGACGAAACCTGTGCGCGTCTAACCCACTGTGAACTTTTTGTTTATTTCTCACGTCACAGGGCCGCAGAGCGTGCACGTGGAAGTAGTTTGCCTCCAAACTATTTCTGCCAGAGAGTCGCACGCTTGAAGTTTTTTGTTTTTTTTAAGGGATGATATTGATGCAAAGAAAGCACATACTCATTTAGAACAAGAAAAATACTGTACTTGTTACTTGATTTATTCTCTTTTTATTAGGTTGTTGTTTATTCGCGCTTGTCAGGTTGAATCAGATTTGGTCTCCGATTCAATTATTATTAAAAAAAATAATTTTGTTGATTCCAAACAAAATTCCATCATTCGTGATTTCTGTGCAATTTACAGTGGTAAATGTACATTATATTGTCATGAGAACACTGTAATAGCCTTTGAGTAACAGAACACTAGCTTTTTAATTAACCCGAAAATATTGTACCGACAGTATAATATTTCTTTACTCCCCACGACCTGCTCCTACAGTGACTTCCTGGGCTGAGCGCCCAAAGCATCCGGAAGAAAAATATAAAGGCAAACTGTTCTCTTTCTAAGTCATCCTCCC
>CAESWR010002181.1:61977-77592 GCA_903171835.1 Mullus surmuletus
AATAGATCTCTGTGCTTCTCAAACATTCTCTGAGTTATATACAGTAATTCTGATTTGTGTGCTTGTGTTAACGTCACTTTTGTTAGCAGCAGGCTTGTCAGTTCATCATAGTTTAAAGCCGCAATAGTTCAGGCTAATCAGAGGTGCTGGTGTACCTTGCTTGTTGGTTCGTTGGTTTATTGAGAGCTGTCGTACATGGCTGCAAAGCTGAGCTGATAAAGACTGCAGCAGAGCTTGAGGTGTGTGTTCGGGCTTAATTACTGTTATGATAGACACCGCCATAAAGCCAACGTAAACATTAGCGCATGGTATTGCCAGCGAGAGCCGCATCCTCCTAAGAGGAACGTGGAGTGGGCGTAAACGACGGCATTTCGTGGGCGTGGCCAGACACCGCTCGTGAGGATTTAAAGGTACAGGCACAGAAACAGCCCCTTCTCAGTAGAGCTCACAAGAGCGACTTTTAGACTGGCTGAAATTCAGGACCAAGGCTGAATTTGGGGTAATACACTTTGAATACGATGTTGTTGGACCTCTGACACCGATATGAAATTGTTGAAAGCATGTATAATATGGGACCCTTAACAAATATTTCCAACTCCATGCTGCTGTGATAATTGCTAACATTTTTCTTTATTGTAGATGAGCATAGAAGCGCCTTAGGAAAGACACAGGAGGAACACCTGCGGCAGCTGGAGGACATGAAGAGAACCAAATCCTCTGGGTTTGTGTCTTTGTTGGAATTTAATCTTTGGTTCAAAGACCAATGACCAGTCATGTCTATTGAGTGACAAAAATAATTATTTGTATGTTGGGCCTAAGACCTTATGTAGGACATGAAGAGAGGCCTACACACAACCGAACAGCCCTACCAACACCTGTAAACAAAGGAGTTCTACCAAAACTGCAGCATTTTCTATGACATATTCTCTCCTCCTTTAAAGGTGATATCTGAGAACCTTTGATTTGCCTATTATCTAAATTATTTGTTTGATTGAAATAAGGGAATTTCAGCCTAGCTATTGTCTCATTAAACCTGGTGCAGGTATCACATACTTTTTCTTCGTGGAAACTCAAAAAGAGCCAAGCCAAACCAAGGCAGTATCATGTAGTGGACAAGCGCCTTAAGCTCACTGTTATGAGTGTATATAGGTGATTTGAGGTATTTCTAAAAATATTAAGCATATTTCAACCCTACGAAATGTGTAGAAATAATTCATATCTTAGACTCGATATAGATAAATTATGCTAGATGAATATGCAGTTATCTGGGAAATGGGGTTACTTTTGAGTGCTGCAAGGTGTGCTGCTGATGTTGACAGTCATTAACCAACGATGTCATTAAAATGCCATTAAATCTAATGTTTTCCACAGTACTTCTGAGCACCAGCAAAGTCTTCAGCAAGGCCTTGAGGAGATGAAGCAGCAATACCTCACCACGATAGACAAGATCAGAGGTTGGTAATGGCAACCTTTGGGTTTTTGTGCTGCAACGAGAAATATTGTCAAACAAATAGACTGCTAAATATTCATCCATAGGGAAACTCTAATGTACAACTTGAAAAAGACACGGAATCAAATTTTAATATGTTAAAGGTGCTCTATAGAACTTCCATTCCTCCCAGTCAGTAGGTAGCGCACTCGCACTCAACCGCTGTTGCTCCAACCTTGAATTGTACTAGTTGCCAGGTTGGCTCAATGTCTGCGGTGGCCAAGCCGTGATGTCAAGCAAGGAGTCTCTTTACTTCCTTCAGCTGGCACCAACGCTGAAAAGCATCACCAGTGTTCACTCTAGTCCTGCTTCGTTGTTTGTCAGACAGGACTTGAGAGTGAGCAATTTCTTGACCATGCTATGACCATAGACTGTGTCTATTGATGATCTAGAGATCTGGCAACCCGTGAGCTCCACTTCACGTGACATCAATGGACTAATGCTATTGACTCAGAGACATTTCCTGTCAACGTAGCCAACACAACCAGAAAAAAATATTATTTTTGGTCAAAAAAAATGTTTCCAGTAAAATGAATTCTATAACCCTTTAGACCTTCTGTGGGTCTATTATGATTTTTTATAAAAATGCTCTACATAGCACCTTTAAGGAAATAAATGACCCAATCTACTTTTAGTAAATACATGCTTATGTTTGCATAGAAAACCAGAAAGATCTATTTACCATCACTTGAATAAACTTAGAATGTCCACATTGTTTGTTTGCCAGAGGCAGCTGGAGGTGCAAATAACAGTTGCCATGTAGCACTCACAGATGCTCATCTGATGCAGCTTTGCACATTCTTATGAACATAACTTCCCAAAGTTATTTTCGCTCGCATGTGTCATGTGTAAAACACAGATACACTGATATTCTGTTTGCATGGCAGGAGACATGCTGCGGTACCTCCAAGAGAGTCGGGGGAGAGCTGCAGAGATCATCCGCACGGAAGTACAGAGGGAAAGGCAGGACACTGCCAGGAAGATGCGGTCTTATTATCTGACCTGTTTGCAAGAGTTACTGGAGGACGGAGCACATATGACGGGGCAAGTGGCTGTAATTGTTTTTTGTTTCATCGCTGCACTTTTGACTAATTGTATCTGTATTTTTAATTTCTGCAGAGCTGAGAAGAAAATAATGAATGCTGCAAGCAAGCTGGCAGTTATGGCTAAAGTGCTAGAGACGCCTGTGAAACATAAGCCAGGAAACCACTACAGTTTGCCAAGTAAGCCTTACCTGTTGGGCAGAATTGTTTGACTTGAGATTTTTGTGGTTTTTATGTCTTGTCTGTGGTTTGTTTGACAGCTGTGGCTGCAGGTTTCAGTAAGAAACTGTTGATACAATCTGACCCTGCTGACATCAAGCCAGAGGAGACAGTTCACAGGGGAAAGACTGCTGATGATGATGATGAACAAAAAACTACCTCTGATGTAAAGAATAAACTTTCAAGCAACAAGGACCCATCTATATCTGCAAATATATGCAATATAGCATCTTGGGCTAAACCCCGAGATGTTGCCCACACACGTCTCCACTCTCACAAACCTTCTCAAAAGGCAGCCTCCTTCGTCTACAGGTCTCAGAGCAGGGAGCTTCACTTGCAGGGAAGTGACTCTGTCATGGCGGACCAGCCAAGAAAACCCACCCAGGAGGCCCCTGTCCAAGATGTGAACCAGGTTGACTGCAGCACGAGCAGTTCTGACTCCGACATTGGCTTTCACGTCCTGAAACTGTCCTCATCAGGGAGAACGATAGAACCAGTGAAGCCCTTTTCTGTTTCTGCTGCCTCTGTTACTGACTTTGGAGAGTTTGGCGGCCTCAGCCCAAACGCATCTGACTTGACGGCCTATAATGAGATCCTTAGTAAAATCCCTCCGAGTCAAACCTTCCCCACAGTGTGGATGGGTTCACACAGAGCAGCCACTCCTTGCCCTGAGGGCAAGGAGGATGGGGTTTTTTTTAAAGGGCCTCTCTTCTCGGAGTTGAGGCAGAGTCAGCAAGACAGTGGATTTGATAGTCCTTTCTACCAACCAAAGTGACAGAACTCGTGAGAGGAGAGATGATCCTCAGACTTGTTCAGTGTTTTCTATCATTTCAGCAAAGAGTGCCTTTTTGTGCTGTGTTTACAATTTATAGATGGTTGCAATATTTATATGTGCAGGTTTCAATAGATTTGTTTAGGGGGAATGTTTTCTGCTTTATGTCAAGGATTTTTGTGGAGAGCATCCATATGTCTCCCATGTCTTTATTTTGATGAGAAACTGTCAAATGGTTAATTGACTGTTTGGCTCCCCTTAAGGCTCATTCACTTGTTAGATCTTGTTAATCTAGTTAATCTGCTCAAGAAGCAAAGTGTACTAAATATCGTTTTACAGAGTTGGGCTGGTGAAGATCAGAACACATCCCTAGCCCATAAGAAGATGCAGTGTTTACAATGTGTATAATGAAAGCGATAATATAGGAGAAAATTAGATTTCACAAACATGTAACATTTCCATCTGTGAATGTTTTCAGTCACATGAAACCTCTAAAACCAGAGATTAATTTTAGGGTTCAATGTAGTGATCTCTTGCATCTGATAAGATAGCTTTTACGAAAATGCTCCTCAAGTGGCTGGTTTTAAGTGCAGATAGCAGATTCTCCAAGAGCATTTGCTTGATTCTTCTGCTCCGTGTTTGTTTGTGTGTTTTTGTTTTTATATTAAATTATCTTTTACAAGTTAATATGCTGTACATAAATTACAAATGTTTTATTTACATTATTTTTTATACAAATAAACATGATTTTTTTCTGCAAATTCAAATCTCATTCATCATAATCCAATTTGTGTCATTTTATTATGTAATAGATTAAATGAGTTTGGGGATGCTAATGTGGTTCGGTTTTTCCACGCTCAAATTCTCTAGCTACATTGGCCAATAAATATGTAATTCAGACTCTTTGAACATGAAAAAAATGTGTCAAGTTTTGAGGAAACAACATTTAATTGAATTAAAGACTATTTAGGTCTGCGATTGGTTCTCCTTATAAAAAATGAAAATATATTGAGTTTATGACAGCAGTCCCCTGCAGTCCTTCTCCCCCAGCCGCAGCTCACGCCCTTTCTGCTTCTAATATGACCAGATATTAAGGAAAATGTAATTACAATATTATTATTATCATATAAGCTCCATGTCCGCTTATATTCAGGGGCTACAGCCTTGGCATTTAATTCTGAGACCAGGATTAGGTGACGGAAAACAGAGGGCTATAGAAATTCTATTGAGTGAGGGAATCAAATTGTAAATAGGCTGCATTTTTAAACTTACTTGCGTAACTGCAGTTTGATCAATTTATGGAGGTAATTTACTTTTACTTAAGTATGGTTTCATTGAAGTAATTTATACATATTGAAGCATTTATAAATCCAGCTATTACTGAGTTTAAAAATAAATCAATCAAATACATCACTGTTAAAAGTCCATGGACGGACTCAAGTTTTTAAAGGAGGAGATCGAAGGCGACCAGTCAAATCAATGACATTTACTATGTTGTACAAGAGGCGCAGTTACGCTGCAACAACAATCAGGATGTTACAGAGAGATTCTTGACTAACTTGTGAGCTGAGACAATATGTTGTCTTTTCTTCCAAGGCGTGGAATGTGTTGACTAGTCTTGCGACTAGCTGATACATTCACTTCGATATGGCACGAACGTCATACTTCTGCTTTACATGATGTGATAGGGTCAAAGTGAGGGAACTGACTCGAAAACGGGAAAAGAATGGGTAAACTCAAAATGTTACAATGGGGGTGCTCTTCAATGTCCAAAAGTTCTAAATGGGGACACTTGCTGATACACAAAATTCTCATAACAATCACCTAAAAAGCCAATCAGATCAAAATGTCATTCATCACACCACACCTTGGCAGGACCAAGTTGAAAACTGAGGCTGGTCGGGATTCATGAGTTTTATTCACTCAGATGAGGTGAAGAGCTGTGGTCAAAATACATAGTGGTGAGGTTTCATCGGCCTCGCCTCCCACATCTGAGGGAGAAGTAAAACCAAGGGACTGTTGGAGAAAAAATTTGGCGCAAAAAACGAATTGAAGGCATGGCCTTCATTAAGCACATGCTCCTTCTCCTGCGTGTTCTATTGAGTCTCACAATAAAGCCAGGAATCATTCTTCGCCATTCGGAGTCACCGTTCTCCTTTTATTAAGCAGTGGAATATGAACTGGTTAGAAGTCCATCCTCGAGGAGGGAGAGAGAGTGCACAACCAGTACAGCAACATGGTCTGCCTTCCTCTCTCTGTCACTCAGTCACCCTACGCTAACATTTGCACTCTATCTGGCGGAATGTGTGTTTGTCCATGCAGGGGAAAGACGGTGAGTCTGCAGGCCTCCTCTGTTCCCACCAATGGTCCTCCTCACAAGGCTGGTCGTGAAGTCATCCCCCTTCCAGGGTCTTGTCCTGCGACGTCTCACACACACACATTCACGCCATCCTACCACTAATAATCTATCTAACGTATGTTTAGTGTCAATCATTGTGCAGTGTTTTAGGGTTTATTGTTTGGTTTATTTATCTTTCTGCCTTTACTTTCATTTTTTTCTCTTTCAGGACCAAGATGAGGCCAAGATTGTATGGCCTCAAATGACCTGCAGTCGGTCATCTGTTGTTCTGTCTTTGTGGAATGAAACGACAGGCAGTTTCCTTCTATATATTATCGGTTGTAGATAAGAAGGCTTTGGCGTGTATGTGTTAGTTGTCCCCTTCGGTTGATGATTACAGATAAGACAAGGATGTCTACATTACAATCATAATGGGTACCAATACCATCTACACAAACCTGGACCTGTTTGGAATGATAGGATGTGTATTTGACATTGTATTTAAAGGGTAGTATTTGGGGAGAAGAGTCTCCTCATATTGGCAAACAGAGGTTCTCTCAGATTGGCGTTCGACATGATCCTTTTGCTGTAATAAAACCTTTAAAATACAGAGTTGGAGGTGTTGGAGGTGTCGGCGGTGGCTTCTTCTCTTCCAACCATCACATCAACAGAGACAACACTATTATATAAAAAGGTATCAAGTGTTGAACTGGTCTACAAACTACTGCAGGTGTGTTATTGTTTGAGTGAAATGTTAATCAATGTTTTAAAAAGGTAAATAAAATGTTAATAACTGACAGTTTTATGACCACATTCACACTGAGCTTGTAAACATCCCCCTGACCTCGATCCTCCTCCTCCTCCTCCTCCTCTCCTCCTCCAGCTGTCACTCCAGCACACCTTGTCCTCGGCTCACACTCTCACACAGTGCGAGTCTCTGCGCGCATCTCAACATGTTGCTCCTGCTGATATTCGCGGCGTTGGTGCGCTTTCTGTTCTCTAAACTCCACTTCCTGAAGGACGTGTTCTTCATCCTGCGCAGCGTCGGCATTAAGCGCACCATCAGGAAGTACGCGCGGACCAACTACACCATCCTGGACCGCTTCTCCGACGCGGCGAGGACGCACCCGGACAAGCCGTTCCTCCTGTGTGGAGACGAGAGCTTCTCCTACCGGCAGGCGGACGAGCTGAGCAACAAGGCGGCCCGGGTTCTCCAGGAGAGCGGGCGCGTCCAGCAGGGTGACACGGTGGCTCTGTTCCTCCCGAATGAGCCCATGTTCGCCTGCCTGTGGTTGGCTTCGGTGAAGCTCGGATGTTCCGCCGCGCTCCTCAACTGCAACATCAGATCCAAGGCTTTACTGCACTGCCTCAGTTGCAGCGGAGCCAAAACCATCGTAGTGGCAGCAGGTCAGACCCAATCTAAAACATGTAATCAGAATCTGATGTGTTGGTGATGCATGTTTTAACCATTGACATGTAAATACAGAGCAAGTTGCATTCAACTGCAGATGTGCAACAGAGGACCCACGAACCCTGTGTGAGGTTCATTGCAGTGGTCCAGCCGAGGGGAAACCAAGGCATGCATGATGATCTCTGATGATTAGGGTGATTTTTGTTTAGCATAGGCCACAGCTTTTATCTGGTCCTCAAGCTTCAGAACTGAATCTATATAGACTCCAATATCTTTTTACAGTGGGCTTTATATGCTGGGCCAGATAACCGAGATCAATGGGAGGGGTCACAGAAGGGCCACCAAAAACCATCACTCAAGCTTTCTTGTCATTAAAGTTCAGAAAATGTAAAGACACTCAGGACATCCAGGACCTGTAGACGAAGGAGGCTTGATGAAGACAGTATGGCCATGATTTCTCACTATGGTACCAAGTTCCAGTAAATTAAGGGAGAGAGGGGGCCCCAGACAGAATGCTGCGGGACCCCAAATGAGAATGGAACCGTGGCTGACACAGAGTTGCCGAGGGTGACGCAAAACGTTCTATCTGTTAAATAGGACTTGAACCATTCTAGGGCCACGCCCCTGATACAGACCCACTGCTCCAAGTGGGAAAATAATATGGCACGGTCTACTCTACTGTATCAAAGGCAGCAGTCTCATCTAAAAGTAAGAGAACAACACAATGACCAGAGTCAGTAGCTAAAAATACGTCACTAGAACATTTTAGTGCAGTGTAGGGATTTAAAACCTGACCAAAAGACCTCCAAGATATGTTTTCTCAAGGATTTTTGATAAAAAAGGCAGTTTTGAATGGGCCGATAATGAGCTAAAACTGCAGGATCCAGACCAGGTTTTTTAAATGAAGGCTGCAATGCTGCGTGTTTAAACATCACATGGACCACACCTGAGGAAAGGATGAGGTGCAGCATGAACTGCACATAAGGCCCAATAGCAGGGAAAATCTTTTTAAGAGGTCAAGGAGAACTTCATTTGGTGAAGCAGAGCAAATAAGTAACAAGCGGCACCGTGCCCTTTGAAATACCATAAACATTGTTAGTAATAGTACCACCTGATAAACCGGGACACAGTAGAGTAACCCGATGGGCAGGCGTGTGGGCGCTCAGAGGCGTCACACTCACCACATGTAACTAGAAAAGCAAATAGTTTGAGAGTACTCAAATTGTGGCCCGGGGATCCTCGGACAAACACTTTCATTTCACTTCCTGTACTGGCAAACCTTTCTCAAATATTAATCAAACAGTAAATATTGACAGATGTGTGTTCAGTTTGTCAGCAGTGTTGTTTTTTTCCCAGGGGTTCCCTGTGCTCCGCCCACATTTATTATTTATATTTTGTTTTATTTTCCATTGTTCCAACTTAAAATGATGTTCGCCCAAAAATGAAAAGTCAGTCATGCAGTGGAAGCGGTGGGTAAAACAGCTGCAACAACAAAACAGCCAAATTCAAGATAACGGAATCAAGTGGTGACATTTACTTGAGGTGTGGCAAAAAATCGACAAATCAACTAAACTCAGAGTTAACAATTCGAACCAAACCACGACTTACACTTATTACCCACTTATCAAAGAACATGAGGTTTTTTTTCTTTAGTTTATAAAAAAGAGCATTTGTTTTACTGCATAGGAGCTTCTAACTGGCAACTAATCAGCAACCTAAAACTTGATTTTATTTCATTTGTATTTCTTAACAAAAACATGCAAACACTTCTGTAAGAAATCAAAAACACAAGGAGATTTGTGGGCATTTTTCTTGATGTAACCAAATGAAATGCATTTTGGAAGACTGTTTTTCGGAGTAAAACCATCTGCAAATTCCAGGTTCTCTCAGTCGAACAAAAAAGTGCAGCCTTTTGCGTTTGTTTAATTCCCAGTTTGACTCTGACTGTGGCTGACCAAAGTGACACGTTGATCCGTGTGACTCGGATGATTTTATTTGTCTATTTTTGTTGATAAGTCAAGGAGGCACATGTTGACTTGGGTTTGTATCTCCAGAGTTGCAGGGTGTGGTGGAGGAGGTCCTGCCCGCTCTGCAGGAGCAGCAGGTGACAGTTTTCATCCTGTCCGACGTGTGCGGCGCCGCTGGCATGCACAGCTTCTCAGACAAAATGAGCCGAGCGTCCGCTGAGCCGCTGCCCATCGAGCTGCGATCCCAGGTGACGCTGCAGAGTGTGGCGCTCTACATCTACACATCAGGGACCACAGGTGAGACACACTGACACTTCCTGTGCAGCTGTAACAAAGCGGCGGCCCGACACACTCCACACACTTGGGTCTTCCTTCCGCAGGTCTCCCTAAGGCAGCAGTCGTCACTCATATGAAACTGTGGGCAATGGCCATGCTCTTCAAAAACGTCGGGGTGAGCCACAAAGACGTCGCTTACATCAGCCTCCCGCTTTACCACTCTGCTGCCTTTGCTGGACTCACTGGAACAATTGAGAGGGGTACGTAAACTTTTGGAAACAGTTGAAAGAACATTTTGTTCTGTTAGGTTAAAGTCTGGTTGAATTTTAATTCTGATCCAGTGCAAAAACACAAGGAGATTTATGGTCAATTAGAAATTAAACGCATTTTGTAAAACTATTTTTTTTAAAAACCTATCTGCAAATTCCAAATTGTCTCAGTAAAACAAAATAACAAACAAAAAAAAGAAGTCACTCAGTCCCACCTCTTTACAAATATGCATTTTTAGTTTTTAACAAATGAAATGCTGAAAAATCTGGTCCTTCGGTGGGAACTATTGTCAGCTGCAGGTTAATGGTGCAGTGTTTACTACAGCAGAATGCTGTGTGTGTGTGTGTGTGTGTGTGGGGGGGGGTTGCTGTTTATCAGTCCTCAGATAACAACTACTATCTACAGTACAAAAGAATAACAGTCACAACTCCGGGATGGTGTCACCTAACTGATGTGTTTTGCTTGTTTGCAGGCATCACAGTTGCTTTGAGGAGCAGGTTTTCTGCATCTCATTTCTGGGACGACTGCAGAAAACACAACGTGACTGTCATACAGTACATCGGTGAAACCATGCGTTATCTCTGCAACAGACCAAAGGTGAGCGCTGCACCCGAGGGGGCGGGTTTGAATGTTCATCACTGTAAGGAAATTACCATTTGCCTTTTTTGTCCCCTGGCAGACACCCAACGATCGAAACCACAAAGTGAGACTTGCGGTAGGCAATGGTATCAGACCAGATGTTTGGAAAGAGTTCTTGGACAGGTTTGGAAAGATTAAAATTCTGGAGCTTTACGCAGCCACAGAGGGCAATTTCATGTTTTTGAATCACACTGGCAAGATTGGAGCTATTGGGCGAGACATCTTTTTGCATAAGGTAAATGTTTTACTTTGTGTCATGAAGACAATTATGTCAAACAAAAAAACAGTAAGTGATGTTCAGGCTCCTCTTCTTTTTGTGTGTCTTGCAGTTGTTGACTCCGTACGCTGTGGTCAAATATGACATTGACAAAGGAGAACCTGTGAGGAACTCAGCTGGTTTCTGCATAAAAGTGCCCAGAGGTGAGTTCGTTACAGCACTGCAGATCTGAGTGCATTTTTTTTTTTTTTTTGTTAAATGTATTTTACATCAGAGCTAGCACAGGAAATTACATTTTCTGGGCTGGTTTTGAAAAACAGTTTACATATAATCAATTTATTTTGATCGGAGCCCTAATATCTAAAGGAAGATTTCACAAAGTTTACACAAGAAAATGAAAAGGTACTCCTCGATCTTCTCATCGCCATCTGGTTTTAGGGATTGTTGATCAAGATGATAGAATGTTATTATTATTATTATTATTATTATTATTATTATTATTACCATCATCATCACTGTACACAATATACTATACTACATACCTATTATACTACCAATATTATCACTGTAATTATGCACAAATGGGATTTCACCACCTACACCCCTACACAACACACACACACACACACACAAAGAACCACATACAACCCACACATAAACCTTGCATGCTTGTTATTTTGTTCACTGTCTGTTATGTATGTTGTCACCGTATGTTCTATCTTGTTGCACCTTAATAATAAAAAAAAAAAAAGATGATAGAATCGATTGGCCACGTGCCAGGGTGCGGGACAAGAATGTGTTTGACACGCTATAATAATTCACTGTTCTTGTGAGCGCAATCCTCTGGTGAGGTTCCCGTTTGTTGCCGATGACTACTCGCAAACAAAAACAAATCTGTAAACCTGTGGGAAAAAAATGGAGTGACTTCCATGTCACCCGCGTCCGGATTGTTTACCTGCAACAGCTGCGACCAGAGATACATGCAGAACTATTGCTGCGTCACTGAAAGCCGTTGGAGTTGTTGTGGTTTCGTGGTGGCCATCTTGGATGGGGTGACCCACTCGGTCCCTCTCATTGTACACAACGCTTGTACAAATAATCATAACTCACTTCATTCTCAACAGTTTTTCATGTGGTTTGCTGATGTAGAATAGTTGATAAGGTAAACCAATCTTAGATAAACCAATCCAAGTTTTCAAACTAAACACTTACAATTCAGATATATCACTAATATTTATTTTATTTATTTTTCACATTTGTCTCTAGCATCAACAGATAATGTACGCTTATATTATGGGAATGGCTTGAGGAAATGTATATATATCATATATTTACATACATACACACACTATACACGTATACAGTATATTCATACCATGGTGGAAGCACTCATCTGTTTTAATTGAGAGTGCAAAAAACACAAAATTTGTCACATGCATGTAAACAAACTCTCAGTGCCATGTTATTTAGTTGTACATATTTTAAGTTTGCTTCCCTCTGCAAATACTTGCCAAAACCCAGCCCCTCACCAGTTCCTCCCCAGCTCCTCCCTAGTTCCTCCAAAGCTCCTCCCCAGTCCGTCCTCATGACTACTTACGAATTCTTGGCAAACTCAAAACTTCTTCATGTGACTGAAAGTTACTTAGATCAGACAATGATTAGAGGAGCAATTTAACCTGTCAAAGTTCTTTGGTCTTAGGCGAGGTGGGACTTCTGGTGAGTGAAATAACAGCGAGGAGTCCATTCACTGGTTACGCTGGAGACCTTCAACAGACCGAGAAGAAGAGACTGCATAACGTCTTCAAGAAAGGCGACACATATTTCAACAGCGGGGACCTGCTGCTCATCGACAAAGATAATTACCTTTACTTTAAGGACCGAATTGGAGACACTTTCAGGTCCGTTGGTGAAAGCTGCATGCATGTATGAATATATAGTTGAATATACAAATATTTATTAGCACGGTTGAGACCTGCTCTATATTAAGGTGCCTGAAGAGAGCTTTGTTTTAAATTCCCACACATCGAAATAAAATTAATTGTTGGTTTAATTTGTCCAACAGATGGAAAGGAGAGAATGTGGCAACAACTGAAGTGGCTGATGTCATCTCGCTGGCCGACTGCATCTCAGAGGCAAACGTATACGGTGTCGAGGTTCCAGGTAATTTAAAATCAGGCTTTCAGTTTCAGTTTCTTTGGGAAATTCACTGGGAAGGAGAAGCTGATCCATCTTGGTGGTCAAGATCTTTGAAATACCAGAAATTACTAGGCCCCTGGGGGAGACTGACGGGCCCGAGCCCCCTTGCAACCGTCGCCCCATGTGACCTCTTCTGCCTTGCGAGCGTCCCTTCCACACGGCTCAGAGTTGTTTTCTTCGATGTTACAAAAGTCTTTCAGCAAAGACCCTCTTGAAACCTCTTGAAACCTTTAATCTACTCTGGTCCAAAAGGTCCAGGCCACAAAATTCAATCTACCAATACTCTCTTTAATACCTGTTCACATGCACCATTTAAGCCACTTTGGTCCGAAAGGTCCAAACCACTTTGGTTGGTCACAAGAGGTTATTTCCTAATTTCCTCAGTTTCCTTAGTTAGTTTAAAGCAGGGGTCCTCAATAGGCGGACCGCGGTCCACGACCGGGCCGCAGCACAACTCTCTGGGATCCTGGGCAAATTTAACGTTTTCAAAATATTTCTTTTATTAATCTGTGTCTGTGTGCAAGACAAAATTCTCTGCTGTAATCACTGCATCAGTGCTCTGAATGTGGACTGTGTGTGTGTGAGTGAGTTTGCTTACACACTTTTATGGGCTGTCACCTCTGTGACAACAATGTGCTGATTGGCTGTTACCGGCACTGAGGGTTCAGCCCACAGAAAGCAGGCAGCGGGAGCTTTCGGTTTTGCAGCAATGTGTTCGTTCGCGTTTTGCCAGCTGAGTACAAACACTAGAAGACTAGTTTATGAACGTGATTCAAAATGGCTTGTTCGAAGTTTGCTAGTAAGCGAAAAAAAGAGAAAAAAGAAGGTTCTTTAACCCCCCACCCCTGATATATTTTTGGGGGATTGTTGGAGGGGGTGTGAAAAGGTATTTGAATTGTTGAAAGTAAAAGTAGTTATTATATTATTTATATATTAGTTATATTATTATTATTATTAGTTATATAGTAGTGTCAAAAATGTATTTTGTTTTATTCAGTATTTATTTACGTTTTTGTTAAATAAATAAAGAAAAAAGAAAACTGCTTCTATATAAGATTAGGATTTTAATAAACGGACCTTTGCCTATTTAAAAAAAATATTCTTGGACCTTGAGGATTTTTATTTGAGTACCCCTGGTTTAAAGGATTCAGGGAAGCCATTTTGCATTGCTTTATTTCCAGCTGAGGCTTCACCACGGCCACACCCTTCGATGTAGCAAGATTCTTTGAATAACTTTTCATTTTAACCGGTGTGTCTGCTTATGGGCGGAGTTTGAGCGAGCTAACATTAATCCCCTACGAGGAGCTCGTTCATTTACGTGCCATAGAATCAAACGGCATTCTGATGGAAGTGCTTGGGGCTGTGAAGTGACACTTGTTTTCCTTCCCTCTTCTCAGATGTCATTTTCCGCCGAAGTCCAGAGCCTTGCATCCTTTTAATCGTTTCAAGAATCGTTTCAATAATTAATAATGATAATAATTATAATAACTAGGAGGAGTTTGTTCATTTGTCCCCCCTTTGAAGTCTTTGAAGTGACACTCGTTTCTCTTTCGTCTTCTCAGATGTCGTTTTTCACCAAAGTCTGGAGCCACTGTTATCGTGTTTTTTTGGGACACCATAAAATATTGAATTTTTCACCAGGCCTGACGGTCCTGGAAATTTTCGTGACGTTTTGAGCACGTTCAGGGGGTCAAAATCGCAGTTAAAGGCAAGGAATAATAATAAATTCCCTTCGGGGTCATACAGTGCTTCGTGGCACTGCATGCTGCAGTTGGCTCGGCCCTCATAAATTCAAGAAGGTTTCAAGAAGGCCTCACTGCATGCAGTTTTCTCGAGCCCTAATGATATAGGATATAAATAAGGGATTTCTCTGTCTGAATCCTCTCCCAGGCCACGAGGGGAAGGTGGGAATGGCTGCCGTGATCTTGAAAGACGGACAGAAATTCAACTCTGCAGATGTTGTTAAACAGGTGGAAAACCTGCCAGCGTATGCAAGGCCGTACTTCCTGAGGATTCAGGTAAGCCGATGCTGTCACGGAGACGTCGCAGGATCATTTGGTCTGAAGGAAAATGCAACTCATGATGAACTGTCTTGTGATTGGTTGCAGGCTTCAATGGACGTCACTGGAACGTTCAAACATTTAAAGAAGACGCTGGTCGACGAGGGCTTCGACCCAGATAAAGTGCCAGATCCGCTCTACTTCCTGGATGCGAAGGACAAGAATTATGTCCCGCTTACTGCGGACATATTTAATGCAGTTAAGTCTGGGACAATTAGAGTGTAATGTAAATTACGTTGCGTCTCTTCTCTCCTTATATTAGAAACCAACACGCATATTATGAAATGTTTATCACTGTGAACAGGATTTTTGCACCAAATTTAACTCTCCTTTGTAGATCACGATGGCACACCTCTGAGCTGTGCCTTTTTCCAATTTAATTTATTTACAGTCCGTTACTTGTACTAGGCTGTTTTACATTAAAAGATGTAGATGATGATGAAGAAGTACCATTGGTGAGTCAAGGTGATACACAGGGATACGCCGGATACCCACCAGAAAACATTTCAAATAACTGTATAACCTCTTCAAAATGCGCAAAGATACATATCAGCATGGTTTTGTGACTTAAAACGTTCACTTTCCCGTTCTCTTCCTCTCTCCCTTCCTTCCTTCTTTCCTTCTGTCCTCTCTTCCTTAGTTTCTCCCTCCATTCTTTCCTAACCCCCCTTCCTTGTATCCCTCCTTCGTCCCTCCCTCTCATCAGAGTGGACAAAAC
>CAESWR010002181.1:97689-124027 GCA_903171835.1 Mullus surmuletus
GTGTTTACATCCGAAATGGAGGCTCAGCTGGGGGGGGGGGGCGGGATTCCACAAGTAATAAGCCAAGAACAAACCCCACCGAAGTCAAGTTTGATCACGCGATATTTGGAATGTTGAGTGTGAACAACCTGATACTCTGAAATATCGGTGAGTGTGCGTGCGGTGTGCTCCGTAGTGTACACCGCACACTACAAGATCAGAGGGCAGGGACCTTGTGCGATCAGTCTTTTATTCTCATCAAGGGTGGGGTCCCTAAATGTGTGGAGGTTTGAAAAATCCTGTAGTGTGTATCAGCCTTTAGCGGGCAGTTATTGCCTATGGCAGACTTTCTGAGATTATTACCCTGAGTACTGAGGAATCTCCTTCTTTGGCTCTGTCCATAGAAACAGAGCGTTTATTCTCAAACATCTTGACTCTGTTGAGCACTGACTGCGGTTTCATAGCAGGGTCCTCGTCCAGGTCCTCCCGGGGTGGTGGTGGCAGGGGTTTAGAGCCTGGAGTGACCAGTGGCTCACCAGGGGAGTGCAAGGGCTCTAGTTTAGGAGGGGGAATGGTTGCTTCAGGGTTCATTATAGGCTCATGCATCCCTGGCTTAAAGCCTCTGTTTGGTGGGCCAGGCATGTAAGTGGGCCTTAGACCAGAGTCCCCATAATATTGCTTTGGGGGCTCTGGTGAACAAGGTGAAGTGATCGGGAAGCCATGAGGTTCCGCGTCATAAGGAGAGCGGGACTCGTAGCCTGCTGGGTTTGAAGGTGGAGGTTCATCATGACGAATGGGCCCGGGTTTACTGTGGCGTAGCCTGCTATCATAACCCAAAGGCGGGGCATCATCATATCGTGGCTGTGGGGGGCTATAATCCCTCCCTGGTCCGTCCTCGTATGGGGACCGGGGGTTGTAGCTCATGGGTTGCTGGTGGCTCGGCTGGTACCCTGCGGGCTGGGAGGAGGAGGTCTGCTGGTCGTAGGTGGGCCACTGTTCGTTGTAATGAGGCACACGGTTGTCGTAGTGCAGGTGAGAATCAGTGATATGTGGCTTTGGTTCTGTGTAGCCGCCTCCATCATAACCGTAAGGCGGGTGGTCGTATTCACGGTATGGCTGTTTGTCCTGGTACGGCGGCTGGTGACTGTAGCTCATTGACGGCTTCAGGCCATGGTTGATTCGCACAGGATCCTCCATATTGTACAGATCTTTCATGTACATCTGTGAAGAAAAAACACTGAATAAATACATCCATCACAACAGTGTTTTGAACACTGATTGTTTTACACATGACAAAAGATAACAGTAGTTGGGGAAATATGCATTCCCAATACTAGATTAAGAAACAAATATTAAATTAAATACTGAGAAACAAAATGAAACCTTAAGGAATTGAGCGTGTATATATGAACCAAATATTTGAAAGATCCCTCTATTGCGAATTAATCATGTCAAAGTGCAAATTACACAAGCAAACCTTTATCCATTACTCAAAAACAGTTCTGAATGCCTGTTTGACAAGATGCCTTTCAAGAATGATGATAATCCATATATTCACAAGTGGATTTAACACATTAACGCCTTTTATAAATCGTGCACTGACAAACAATTTGTACATTTCTGAAAGGCCTCATTTCAAACATATGATGTGTAGCCTGTAGACAGCAAGTCTAGTTAAAGTACTTTCTATGGAAGATTCATTTGTTGACATCTACAAAACTAGGACAAAACTAAAAACTGTTGCAGTGTGCGAAGTAAGTTTGTTTTTCCATCGGGAGAAATGCTTGATGAAGATCATTACCAAGAGTACTGTCTGCAGGTTAGCTTTCATCATGCAACCAACATTCAGTTTGCATCTAATGCAACATCAAACTACTGGCACTACAATAGACAACACAGCTACCATTACAATGCCATTTTAAGTGCTAATACTGTTCATCTACAGAAGAGTATAAGCTGAAAGGAACCCCAAAACATTAGGAGCCATGCAAAGGAAGTAAGAGGCAACAATTAGGGCCGGTTGTGGATGTCTTCACCCTGGTCAAAGACTCAGATGTACCAGTCCTTCTGGCCTCCCAGCCCACTGTGGTACATGTGGACTAGTCTGTCACACATTTCCTCTGGGAGTCAGAGGCACACAGTGGGCTCAGTGAGTCATAGTGTGGGCATAGAGTCATGCAGAGAGCGAGTGGAAAGCATGTGCGAGAAGTCAGGCAGTTAAAACAGCAGGCTGGGGCCCAGGCCCGGTCCAAGTGGCCAGTGAAACAGCGGGTACCTTTGGTTCTGGACCTGGCGGTCCAGACGGGTGGGGTTCATGTGGTGGTGGTGGGGGCGGAATTAGCTCAGGGGCAGGGCTGGGGCTGCTAAGTGAGTCAGCCTGAGGAGCTGCGGCTGCAGCAGGCGACTCCTCTAGGTGCATACCCTCTAGCTGTACAGGTTGCTCAACAGCAGGGGACGCTACCACCGCCGGAGGCAACGAGGGCAAGGGCACAGCAGCCTCATCTTGCTGTGAAGTATTGTTAAAAGACATATATAAACACAGCCTCTCAAGGGCAAACAAGTACAGCTCCCTCAACACCAAGACCTTCCTTTAACTGAATCCGTTTTACTCCAGCCAGAGATGCACACAATAAGGTTTGACCATATAACATACCAGTAGCTTCTACAAAATGTTTAGTTCTTAGAAAAGGACAAATAATTTTAACAGGAGAAGTCAACACAAAGGAGCTATTCCTCTGCCTTGCAGTCATAAACATGTAGCCATACATGTCACATTAAAATTACCTGCTGTGGAGAGGGCAACTTAAACGCAGTGGGGTCAATGCGACTGGTTGGGTCTGGCTGCACTGGGTGTTGGTATCCAGGATAACCAGGGGTGTCTTGAATCACTGGTGGGTCTTCTCGAACGGGTTCGGACGACCGGGTGATGGCAGGCTCCGTGGGTAGACCCACCTCGTCGTTCAATGTCTCATCCAGCTCCTGATCGGTGTAGGCACCGCCCTCTGTGTCCGTGTCCTCATAGTCAGAAGTGTGGCGGCTATCTGTGCTGTACATGGAATATTCGCTGCCTGGTGCAGACAGGTAGGACAAGCGGTCATCATGAATGTCCAAGTCATCCTCTGTGGTGCCGTCCGCCTGAAAGTGGGAAGAAAAGTTATTTGGGCAAACTGTGGCATGGAATTGCAGAAGACAGGCCTCTGTTACCTTTCCCTCTGACACCCAAACCAACTGGTTTTGCTGTTGCTGAATGGTCTCTTTCAGGGCTCCGTACCAACCGTCATTCATGTTGTTCAAGTTGATGGTAGCTGTGAGCGAGATATAGAATTATTATCAAATTTATAAATGCAAAAAAGACGATTCATTTTTGCACCGTCCTTCAACATTTTGTCCCCACTCACTGGTGAACAGGTGGTGATTATTCTTCCTCAGTTTGATGGCTCGCTCATAGAGCTTCCTTGCGCTCTTCCTGGACTCTGGACATAGTCTGGTCCTCATGTTCTTTACACCCTGCTTGTTATCAGGATTTAGGAAGACTACTATTGGGTACCACTGAGCATAGTTCAGCCTGTCCACAGCATTTGGGGTTATGTCCAGCACAGCATGCTTATCCTTTAGTGGTTAAATACAGCAAAGACAGAAGATGGAGAATTGATGAGAATCAAAATAAAATATCATGATGCATTTGTAAATTAATTTTGGGAGGCAGGCTTACTCTGTCAATGATCTGCTTGATGGTGTGGAGACGAATGATTCCTGAACTGCGTTGGTCTGTTCCTGCATCTCTCGGTTCACTCTCTGATAAACCCAGTAGATTAAATATAAATGAAATATCTGACAGTTTTTAGTGTCCATAGCAAATATTTATATTGACTAACGTACTTGCAAGTTCAAACAGATCAGGTTCTTCTCTGGAGAGTTTTTCTCGTGCAACATCAGCAATTGGACCAAATATCACAACAGGTCTCAGGAAACCGGCTGCACCACCAAAGGTAAGACAAAGGGTAAGAATCAGAATGCAGCATTAGGCTCACACTAACAATGAGATCATGAAATATGTCATATGTCTTACCTTCTCTCAATACCACTCTTTCATATGCAGGGAACTTAGTCTGGACTGGCTGTGATGAAAGGTCTTCTCTGCTCTTCCTGAGGTTCCTCTTGGAGCTGCGGAGACCGCGGAACCTCCAGAAGTCAGCCCTGTCTCCCCCTGCTGTTTTAGGTAGAGTGTATTGCACACTGGAGAGCTGCTCTGCTCTGTTGACATATAGCAAGGACAAAGGCAATTGTTAAAGTAACACATGCTGAATGTTTCATTACCTTGGCACTGTGAATGTTACCGCTGCTAGCATTTATGGCCGTTCACAGCAATGACTATCACAGAAAATTCTATATAGTAAGATGTGAGAATGTGTACTGATCAAAGAGCATTCATCATTACATGCAGAGTACACACAAACAAATACAACGTCAGGGGTGATCACCTGTTTTTGTTGGGAATTATGCCCCTTTCCACCTCCTGATGGTTCTTGCCGATGCGAATAGCTAGCCAAGAACCTAGCTTGCCATTGTAGAGAGTGTCCACAACACGAAACACTTCACCCTTGTTAAAGCTTAACCCATACGGAGATTCCTTCTCATACTCGAAGTGGGTGCGAATGTAAAAGGAGTCACCCACATCAGACTCCACGATCCGTCGATACACTGAACAGAGCAGAGAAACAAGTAAGATCTACGGGAGCAATTGAGACCTTAGAAATTACTGTCTTTTCACATCTCACATCTCTTCTACTCACTTTACTTACCATCTTTCTTCTTCTGGGCCAAAATAGTGACCTCTTCACCCTTAGGAAGGTCCAGGAGAAACAGCACAGCCTCCTCTCGGATTATATTTGCAAAATCTACATTATTTACCTGGAATTTGTGAAAACAGATGATTTTGTCACAATTTTTACACAATGACTTCTATGTAAATTAAACTACAGAGCTCCTCTTATTCTCCACGCTGCCTGGGAAACTGCAGATTTCACCGCACAGCAAGAAATCCAGCTATTACTCAAAGAAAGGAGGAAGAGGTACCAGGAAGGATTTATAGCTGTAAAGAAATGGGAAATACACAGTGAAAAGAAACGCTTTTTTTGTGTGTGCTCCCTCCGGCCATTGCCAAGAGACCAGCATAGTGGTAGAGGAATTTTGGAGTGGGTATTGTGTATAACCAAATACAAAGTGTGAATAAAAAGTCAAAGCTTCAGACTAATACTCAATAAACTGTAGCCAACAGACATCTTCAGATTCCTGAGAAAAGAGGACGAGGATGGAAAAACATACTCCGGAACATATACTTTCTGTTATAACATTGTTTGGTCTCATTTTTCCATTCCTTGTCTGTAAACAACCACATTCATTTTCAAAATTGTGTCATATGATATACTTTAATATATGAAAAACAAAGTACGCACCCTGAGAATTTGGTCACCCTCCTCCAGGCCTTCCTTAGCAGCTGGGCTATCCTCCAATACACCAGCTACGAATATGCCCACATCATTCCCCCCAGCCAGTCGCAGTCCCACGCTTTCCCCCTTTTTGAATTTCACCAGCTTCATGCTTGGTCTGAGGATTGAGAATAAAGAAGAATGTTTTGGTGCGAGACATGCTTTATGAGTAGTAAATTAATTTTGAATACACAATCTATTTTGTTGTACCTAGAAAGATGTTACAATTGCTCTTTTGAAGAAGAAATCTACCCTGTCTACCTGTCTACCAGTCATATTCAAAGCTGTTTATTCAACCTTCCAGCAAATCACCAATGTGCAACCAAATGCAAAGTTCTAACAACACTGAATTCTTTGCCTTTAGCAAGCCTGAATGACCCCTGATTATAGATAATTCACAGCAGCATGTGCACAGGAACATTTCAAAAACAGATCTGGCTTTTGTTATGTGAGGTTCACATTTTCATTCACTGTTGCCGTCTCCTTTAAAAGTGTGGATTGCACATTTGTGCACGAAGCAACCAGATTCTATTTAAGAAGACTGGCGTTTCAAAGTGTCTACTATTCTGTTCATTTTACCTTAGGATGCTATCGTCATGGGCAGCACTGGGCACAGGGGCATCAGAAGGGCTGACTGGCAAATCTACATCCGGCTGGCCAGGCTGAGCATAAACTGGCTTCGGCTCTGAAGACGCAAACATACACAATGTCAGGTTATTAATGAAGTGACAAAGGGCTAACACATGACAATTCATATAAATCAATTGGAAATCTACGTCTGTTTCAGGAAGAACAATTCCACAAACTAAAACACAACTGTTCAAAAATACTCTAGCAACACATGCACACGCACACATACATTGCAAAGGCAAAGTGTGTCCTGAGCCGAGAGGTCAAACAGAAAGGCAGCAGAGTGCTGCAGGCTGGGGAAGAACGTCAGACTCGATCATCTCATATGGTTTATTTTCACTTGGCTCCAGGCAAACTCAGCCAGGCTCAGCAGGCGTTTGAATCTTGTGTTTTCCCCGAGTATTTTTGGTTTAAAAGAGCAAAAACAACTCATTCAAATCAGAGGTCATTTAAGTCACTTGATGTTACACCGGTAACTACAGGCAGAAAGACACGTTTAAGAGCCATCGATATGAGGTGATTATTTTCACAAAGATTTGGCTCAACTTCTGAGGGTTGCAATCTCTGACCTGGAAGTGGTGGTAGCTGCTTATCCTCTCTTGCAATAGCTGATTCCTTTGGCTTGGGCAGAGGAACTTCCTCTGCAAGCTTCGCTGGTGTTGAAGCAGCCTTTGAAATCCGTTCTTCATCATGACTTCTGTGACTATGGGCAAAAGTAAGTTGTTAGATGCTACATTACGTTATTTACACACTCATATTCACACACTGATGGTAGAGGCCGCCATGCAAGATGGCAACTTGCTCATTAGGAGATTCAGTGTCTTGCTCAAGGACTCTTCAACATGGGCTTTCTTCAGTGGTTTGCTCAAGGACACTTCAGCACGAACGCTTTAAAGGGCACCTTCTAAGCCAAATTCATTTTCTGAAGGTTTTCTAACAGTCTTATGTGTCCCCGTAGCATGAGTATGAGGCCCAATAATGACATTTGCCCATTGTGTGCTGAAACAAGCGAATCTGAGCGTTGGAGACTTGCGACGTGGAAGTCACTGGCCACTTCCCCTGGGTGTAGTGGAGGCTGCTTTCGACCAGTACAGTACAGCTCCCCCGATAGATGAGCCCAGCCCCCTTCCCCCGTTGAATCACAGAGCGGCCGCCATTGTTTATTTCGCAAACCATCGCTAACAAACATGGAAGAGGTAGGAAAGAAGCCAAGGCGCTGCTGTGTCGTTGGCTGCATCAACGAGCACCAAAGTATGTTACTTCCTTCAGCTGAACCTCTTAGGACCAAATTGCTGGATTTTATTTTTGCTGGAAATGCTCAAACTTGGTGTGGAGTGGGTGTCGCCAGGCACAACTCATTGACATTTAAAGGTACAGGCACAGTAACAACCCATTCTCAGGGGAGAAGAGCAACTTTTACACTGGCTGAAATTAAGTACCAAAGCTAAATATGAGAGTAAAAAACTTTTAAAACAATGTTTTTGGACCTCTGGCAACTAAATAAAATTTTGTAAAATACCCCATAGAAGGAGGCTTTAAGCCGGTGTAATTGTCTGGTTACAAGGTGGCCACTCTACCCACTGAGCCATGTTTTCTTGAGAAAAGAAGGATGTGAGATTGCAATGCATTCTGGACTGCTTTGAGCATAGGCATGGCTGTGCATGAATGGATGAAATACTTAAATCATCTAAAAAAGGAACTTCACTTGTTGAAATTCAAAGTGGAGGACAGACTGATGGAGGGCAGAACGTTTCTTTGATTTTTCTTTACATTTTGTTAGTGGTCATGGAGGAGAAGAATCACTAGGGGATGCTATGAAGTCATACCTATAGTGAACACAGTCCATCGGGTTTCTTTGAGCTGTGATTCTCCTCCAAAATATATAAAGGGTTAGTTTGTTATGTTGTAAAGTTATAAACAAAATTTCATTTCATTCTGTTATCATCAAATACTGAGAACACTCTCGACCTGGCCACAACCAACTGTTTTGCATTTTGTGCATCTCATATGGCTTTACCATGATATAATTTTTATGTATGTATAAAAATAATTTATGAATAAAAAGCAGCCAAAATGGCTGAAATTTAATATTCAATTAAAAATGGCTGACATCCTGTTGGGTAGAGTTGGGTAGAGGCTTTTTTTTACATCTTGCAGATCAATACGAACTACTTAATTTTCATTCATACGATCAATTGCTGTTTTGGGGCTGCTTCCTCAAAGTCTGGGAGGGGGTGCAATTGAGATGCTTTTGCATGGGTAATCCAAAAATCATATGAACCCAAACAATTAATACTGACATGTGGGCAATGTTCCGTGAGTTCAATTTAATTTCCGGCATTACAGCAAAAACTTTGCGTGTAGTGAAATTACCATGTTATAATTACAGTGCATTTCTATAAAATCTCATAATACTACCAGCTAAATCAGTAGGACCTCATACTTCTGAGACCTGTACAACAATTCCGGCGCGGTAATGGATGCTGTCTCAGACATGATCGCAGTGACAAAGAAAGTTTCAGAGTAAAACCCTAGGTTAAAAAATATGGCTATGAGTTTTTAATGTTTGAAAGTTTAATGTGAGGCTCCAGCTAAAGACCAGGCAGGCTCCAGTGGGATGTTTTAAAACATCAGACCATAGCCCCTTTCACACTGCTGCTTAAAGCGCCGCTTTCTGCCGACATGGTACCAGACCTATGCTGGACCTTAGCTCCTCCTCCGAGAACACTTATTTGTGGCTGATTTACCGAAAAAGGACTGAACGGACGAAACAATCAAAACATTCACGTCTGATAACTGGAAACAGCCGTGTTTTCGGCTGCCTGAACAAGTTTGAACAGCAGCAATGTGCCGCATCAGCTGGCGGCTGCCTGATCAGCTGTTGGGAGGTTCCGTTTCTGCTCCGCTCTGTCCATTCCGACATCGAATGTCACCGGTGAACTGAATGTGTGTCTGATATGTCAGAAACGGCGTGTGACGTCATTGGGTAATCTAGCGGATGAAAGCGCGATAACTTTCACACTGCAGCCGAGAGCCGAGCCGCTTAACTCCCAGGTCGCATGGAGGGTCGGTGGACGTGGGACGAAATGCCGTGACAACCCTTTCAGTGCCGAAAACACCTGCGTGGAGAACGCGTCGTGCAGTGTGAAAGGGGATTAAGCGATCTGGGAGTTTAGCAGCTAGGCTCTGCTTGCCTGCACTGTGAAAGAGCGGAGTGGACAGAGTGGACCAGAACCGGAACCTCCCAACAGGTGATCAGGCAGCCACCAGCTGATGCAGCACATCACTGCTGTTCAAACAGTTATCAGACATGAATGTTTTGATTGTTCCGTCCGTTCAGTCCTTTTTCGGTAAATCAGTCACATATAAGGGTGGAACTAAGGAACTAAGGTCCAGCATAGGTCTGGTACCATGTCGGCAGAAAGCGGCGCTTTAAGCAGCTGCGGTTTGGCCCTTGCTCCCAGGGAAGGTGGTGGTGTTTCCCCGGGCAGTGAGTATTCGGAGGCTTCCAGGCGCCACCGCGTCCACCACGGACGATGATGTGACAGACATCCACGCGTTTGAACACATGTCAGAGGGCCTCTGCATGGAGAAACACTGCCTCCTTATCTGTGTTTAGCAGACACATATTGATAGCCGCGGCCTTTGTTTACTTCCATGTTTGGCGCTTCAGCACGATGACGTACGAGAGAGAAAAACACAGGCACGCAGCCCTCACAAGCGGAAGGTCAGACCATAGACATAATAAAGAGTAGATGCTGCATCGTACGCTGCTACCTATTGGCGCTGCCAAGCCGTGGGGCCGCCATCTTGGCCCGGTCACCTGCACTCAGTGTCATCTGTTTGGCAGGCGCAATGAAGCGTCAGCGGATTTAATCAATCATAACTCGCTGAATACTAAGTGATTTTCACGTGGGGTTTTTTTCTGCAGCGTCATACATGTAGGTATGACACATGGTTCGGCGCATTTTAATATTCATAGTGGGCTTAATGGAAATAGAATATTCTGATATGTGATATATGTATTATGATGGGTATTAATCGTTAATATGCCACCCACTTTTGCGTGTTTGGTGACTCCGCATCGACAGTTTGGTTGCCGGTGTCCCATCGAGACCCGAGTAGCTCAGAACAGCGGGTGGAGGAAGAGTTATGGGAGGGAGGGATACTTCTGACATAACGCCACCAAAACACCTCGCTCCACGTCATTTCACGTTAAGAATTGCAAAAATGGAAAAAAGCAGAGTATTATAAAATGTTCTTCATTAATATTTGTTCTGTATTTTTGATGTGTGTCTAATAAGTAATAAATCCCAACCACATATAGTATATATATACAAGAGTGTTGTTAAAGTGGAGCTGGTAAATTAATACATTCATTTATTTAATGATCTGGAGGATTTAATGACCGCTGTACACTTATTTATGAAAAAAATACGTCTGACATCCTCCACACCTGTCTGTGGAGTTCGGCATCTGTCCGCCTGTGCCCCGATCACATCCACCAAAGTCTCCTTAGATCAGCTGATCTCCGCTGCGCCGGCAGTTAGATGCGGTCTGAGTAGGCGTGAGCACACAAGACAACTTTCTGGCACCAGCTGAGAATCACTGCACTTAAATATGATATAGAAGCAGATGCAGATGCACTACTCAGCTATTTTATTAAGTTGTAAATGGAGAAACAATATATGAACCCATCATCATACATCACATATTTCACATATCATAACATATGCCTAACTATAATTATTAAAATACGCTGAACGCTTAACCATACGCTGGACATTATGTCATCATACCAAAATGTATGATGCTTGCAGAAAAAAAATCCTGGGTGCAGTGGGTGACCGGTCCATGATGGCGGCCCCACGACCAATGGGCGTCTACTCTTTATTATGTCTATGGGTCAGACCCGCAACTGCTGGCTGCTTGAAAGCGCCCTAATGCCGAGCAAAGGCAGGTTGAGAAAATCCTGCATTGACGCGCAAATTTCAGTGTGAAAGGGATAGTGTGGGTAGAAAGTGACCTTGGCCTGTTATGAGCCACGAATGAAATTGAAGCCAGAATTTCCTTGCCCTCTAATAAATGGCAATTAAGATAATTCTAATGAATATACAAAGGCTGTGTAGAAAAGTATACTTGGGCCACGTTTACACAAAACCAGGTTTCACTGTAGACGGAGAAATTCTCTGTCGATTCGGCTTTCCGTCTTAATGGAGCCAGCGTTTTCAGAGCTATGTTGTCATAGCCCCGCCTCACAACCTCAGCTGATCCAGATTTGTGTTACTGCTACAAAGGATGATCAACCTTTTGCAGCTGCTGCAGCAAAATCTTTTCCTTTTCCTCCACTACAATGAGCAGCAAACAATAGTGGACAATAGTATGGTACATGTTCTTGGATCGACCGCAGAGAGTGATTTCTATTGTTGTTCGAGCTTCTTATTTCGTAAACACACCATGCGAGCTTATGCGCATGCTCCAGGTCTTTCTTCGGTTTCAAGGTGTAATCTTACAGCACCACATAAGGCCTGGCATGGGTACTGCAGCGGTTTCAGTGATTCCATTGAGACGTTAACATTTTTGGAGAGCGGTTCAGAAAACGGTTGGTTTAAAAAAAATCGTCTTCATGTACACATGGCCTTAGTGTCACAGACATGTGAGAGAGGTGAGAAAAAAAGATTCATTAGCGGTGCCACCACAAACGGTGTGTTAATTAAGGAGTGCCCGTGCTAAGTTGTTTTTGTTCTGCCAAAATCAAGTCAGAATACTCACGTTGCATCTCACGTTGCAAAATTTCCTTCTTAACCAAGTTATTTCATTTTTCACTTCAGATAACTAATTGTGCCATTTACATTAAAACATCTCAACTTTGAACATGCTAAATTGTTCACAGACAACTTTTTCACAGAAGAGTGAGCAATAAGAAGCTTGACACCCATATGTATAAGCAGAGAAGTCTGGGAAAAAACTCAGCTACAAGCAGTGAGTGGTGACACTGATAGTCACTTTCATTGGAGCCATATTACACCTGTGCCAAACATGTGGTTTGTCAACCAAAATATATTTAGGGGACGGAGATCATGTGACACTTTCACAACAGACAACATTTAACAAAAGAGATGCGTTCCTTAAAGGAGAAGTGCGTTTTTACAGTTTTGACAGCAGGGGTATAAATTTACTTTTGGACCTACCTGCCAAAGTCAAAACTTTTACCGGCCATAATATGCGTTTACCGACCACTGAAATGTTGATAATCACAACCTTAACATCAAACAAGTGAACTAAACACATTAACTCCTGTCAGTCCACCAATGTAGAAATTCTAAATGCAAATGCAATGATGTAGCAGAGTCAGCATTTTTCAATGGCAAGTGACCTAATTATTTTACTGGTCAAAACATATTCTTAGACACAGTTTACGAGCGGCAAGTGCTAATTTTAAACCCTGTTCTTAAGTCAGGAATTCTCTGACAAAGAATATTGTAGTATTGTGAAAGTGTAAGTACTTCATATAAATGGGAAGTGCCGTTTTTACAGTTTTGACATCATTTCTAGCATAAAATACTATCATTTACTCACCCATATAACTTTTGTGTCACTCGAAGTCCTTGGGAAGATATTCAGATCTAGCTAGAGCTGCGTGATCCATACAATGGGAGTGAACGGGGCACCGAGCGTAGCCTCTAATGCCATATTATCTGTAACTAAACTCGTTCATTTCACCAATTTTTTGTCATGATTCGTGAGTGCTTTTCCCCTTTTGAGTCCGGCGTTGCCCGTTATCCTCATCCTGCCTCTGTAGCTTGACCTACTAACTTCTGAACTGAAAGTTGTCAGCTCAGGTGCCGCACGGAGACGCAGCACATCTCATTAGGTCAATCGGATGCTTTACGTGGACTTTGCCACTGCTAGTTTTGTGAAACATGGCTGAATATTTGTTGGATAACAAGGTTGTGGACAAGAACTTTGAACATGATGAATTCCCTTACCGTTTTGAGACAGAGTATACAGATGAGGAGCTCATTGAAAGGTGGATGTGGAGGCAAAGAGAGGACGGCTGGCAGGGGGACAACAAACCGCTGCACGTCTGCGTATAGACGGTAAATAGTGGTGCTCTTGTGGACAATGTTGGACTTTGCCTACATAGGAGGAATGCCTTTGCTGCGCCAAGTGGGATTTGAGGCCAGGAGATTCACGTCTGGATTTCTCCAGGAATTACTGTCTCTCAACTCTAGAGGATTTCCCTTCTATGATCAACCAGGCTGTGCATGAGACTTTTTTTTCGTGTACTGAAAATAAACTGGAAGACCCAGATAAAGCCTGCAGGACCGAACGGGCAACTTTCGATTGAGTAAGTAGCCTACACACATGCATCCCGACTGCAGCGCAGTCAGCAAGGCATTGTGGGCATTGTCCCCGAATGTATTGTGTTTAGTTCACTTGTTTATTGCTGCAAGCAGCGAGCAAGAGCCCTATTGTTATTGCTAGGAGGAATTCCTGACCATTTCAAATTTGATTTTGACCCCCTGAACGTGCCCGAAAACTCACCAAATTTTCCAGGATGGTCGGGTTTGGTGAAAAATTCTATATTTTAGAGTGGCCCAAAAAAGCAATGTGAAATGGCTCTGTAGCGCCTACAGAGTGTCACGACCGTCGACTTTGTCCTAGTTGCACGAAATTGTACGTGCATGTGTATCTCAATGAAATTTTAGATTTTGTGTCTTGGACTTTTCTCTAAAATGTACGGTTATAGGGCTATTTCGTAATTTTGGGCCATTTGCGCACATTGGAATTTAACAAACTTGTCCTAGGGCTTTCATCCAAATGGCACCAAATTCGCACAGGCCAATCGAGACCCCACGGGCATTAAAGTGTAACTACACCCCAAGGTTTTGGCTGAAGTTCCTCCGCACTCGAAATTCATAAAATGCCTCATTGTGGCTAGGAGGAGGAGCTAAAGGTGTGGTCAGTCACTTCGCTTGTCCAAGTGGCTCATTTTGTCACGTCGCACCCGATGCTCTAATCGCTTCAGTGACATCATGCCGACTCCGTTCTACATCTAGTTTCTCCGTGAAACCTTCATTTGTGATTTTGGTAACGACTGACAGGCTCCCGACATGAAATTGGTTGAACCCATCAAGAGAGCTGTTCTGTTTACGATTTAATCATGAACATTGAGATGCATGTCGAAATGCCTCTGTAGCGCCCCTTAGAAAACTTCAAAGGGTCAGCCCCCGGATGTAAGAATATGAAAATCATCAGGCTCAAGTACCATCCCAAGATGCACAAAAAAGCTTCTGGGAGCCATGAGCCACACCCCACAGGAAGTCCATCATTTGTAAAAGAATGCACAATGGTTATGTGTCTTTTGGCCTTTTATGGCATTGGAATTTAACAAACTCCTCCTAGGGATGTTACATTAGAAATCTGAAACTCCTGCTATACATGGACACATTAGTGCAGATGAAAAGTTAAAAAAATAATTTTTCTTCCTCAAAGAATGTAGCCATGGCGATGCGTTAAACTTCCTCAAATGAGCCAAATGCATGTAAAATTGCATTTTTCAACAACAAACTCCTCCTTGAGGTTTTAAATTAGAAAGTCCTTCCATAGGTAGATGTACTAGTGTAGATTAAAAGTTATTGAAAAAATGTTTCCACATCAAAGGGTGTGGGCGTGGTAAAGCCTCAACCTTCCATCAGTGAGCCACATGCAAACGGTAACACTAAAGCTTATTCAGGTATAAGCCCCATGCAAGTGAAAATGCATTTTTGAGAAACAGACTACTCTTAGGGATTTAAGGTTAGAGAGCTGAAACTTGGCCCACAAGTAGACATTATAGTGTAGATTAAAAATTATCAAAAGAATTGTCATACATTAAAGGGTGTGGCAGTGGCGACGTATCAAACTTCAGACAACATGCAGACAGGGACATTGGCTTATTCACGGAGTAGCCCCATGCAAGTCCAAATGCATTTTAATACATTAGCTCCCCCAGTGGATGTTCCAGGTACTTTTCCTATCTTTGGACTCACTAGAGAGTGTTTGTATGTCTTTTAGGTATGGATGGCTTATTCAAAGAGAAGCCCCATGCAAGCCAAAATGCATTTTTAAGACACCTACTGCCCCCAGTGGATGTACCAGGTACTTCTCATGTTTTTGGACTGACTAGAGTGTTTGTATATCTTTTAGGCATGGATTTTTTTTTTTTCCTCTTTTTTTTTTTTTTTAATAATGTGTGTGCCTGTCCCCTGCATTCCCTTCGGCTATGTGGAAGGGCGTGAGCGTGGCGACACCTCGAGTTTAGTATTTTTTCAAGGATGGCAAACAACTCAGCCATTCCACTGCGGAAGGAAGTGACGGCTGGAAAGGGCAACGGCCGAGGGGACGATGGGCAAATGAGGCGGTTGCAAGGGGAGGCGTTGTGACACGGCTCTGGCCCGCCAGTGCCCCGCTGGGCCCTAGTTATTATTCTTCTGCCCACTTTATCAAGGTTTTGAGGTCTTTCCCATGCTCAAAAAGTCTTGAAATTGTGCAGAGCGTTGGGGCGTGGCCATACTGTCGTTTTGACACTTAAATTTGCAATAACTCTGCCTGACATGGTCCTACGTGCCCCAAATGTCTGACATACAGTAACAGTCCACCCCGGAATGCATTGACACCAAACTTGCCTCTGTATGTTGTAGCGCCACCTAGTGTTGAAGGCACAGATTTCCCCCCTTTTTGACCTATAACTCCTGGTATGTTGATTTGATGCAGCTGAGATTGGTTCAGGACACACCTGGCACATTGCCAGAGCTGCAAAAAAATCGGTCCCATGTTTTCATGTTACTGCACCAAGGTGGCACTATACAATATTTCCAAAAATTAGCATTACGACAATGTCACAGCCTCATGAAACCCCAAAATGGCTCCATAGCCCGCCCTAGAAGCCCTGCCCCTATGTTTGACTCAGAACTATGAAATTTGGTGGGCTTATATAGGACCCCAAGATGAACAACAAAGACTCTTGGACCCATGGGTCACGCCCAACGGAAGTCAGCCATTTTAGATTGAAAATTTGGCTTCCTGCAATCTCAGGTAATTTTCCCCTTATTTTCAAACATGAACTCCTCCTAAAGATTTTATGTTAGAAAGTTGAAACTGCAGCCACAGGTACACACAATTGTGTACTTTAAAAGTTATGTACAACTTTTTATGGGGAGGCTTAGTTTGGCAACAGCACCCCCTCAAACAAAGATGTTGTTTTTTTTTACAAGAACTGACAAATGCCTGCCTGTTGAGGTTTAAAAATTCAATGTTTTTTTCTGCAGCTTGTAGATGAAACCTTGAGGAAGCTCATATCCAAAAATCATGCATGTAGCTCAAAGGGGCGTGGCCGTGGCAGTGCTCCAAACGTTAATGTTATTAGGTCAATAGATTTTAATAGACTTCGTTTTTGCACTTTTCTTCCTCAAAATGCTGCTACATTGTGATGCAGCTGAGATTGCTTCAGGACACTCCTGACTCCTTGCCAATTCTGCTAATGCCTTATCAGCGTGCTTAATGTTTCTGCGCCAAAGTGTAGCTATGGAGTGTGTCGGACATAAGGGACCCACAAAACACAAAGGCAGTCATAAGGACAGGCCATCATTGACATCAGTGAGTTCCGGGGCGGCAGTGAAACAAGCAGGTGGCGCACTTGGGCAGTGATGCACAAGGGTGGCGGTGCGACAGAGCTCGGGCACACCAGAGCCACGAGGGGCGCTAGTTTATTTTTCCTCCACTTCAAACTTGATTTTGAAAATTTCAAAAGTATAGCCCTGCCCCTGTGTTTGACCCACAGCTATGAAATTTGGTAGGCTCTACGAAGGACCTCAAGAAGAACTGAAAAGCCTCCTGGACCAATGGTCCATGCCCAACAGGAACTCCGCCATTTTGAATTGAAAATGGCACCATTGACCATTTCTATCAATTTTTAGCACATGGTAAATCAACAAAGTCGTAGGGATTTAAAGATATCTGGCTTTCATTTCTTTCAGTACAGATGTAGATTAAAAGTTATCAAAAGTATTTTGGCACATCAAAGGGTGTGGCCCTCAGCAAAGGCTCAAATACAATGCCTTTTTTGCAGAGGTTAAACTCCTCCCAAAGGCTCCAAAATGGAAAGGAGGACTAATTTTGTCCCTCATTCTTTCATTCATTCACCTTGAGGATGAATCCTTGTCGCAATCTTGTGTGTATTTTTTGCTGAAATTTGAAAATGAAAATGAAAATAACTCAAAACTCATGAAATTGGTGGAACCCATCAAGAGAGCTTTTCTGTTTATGATTTCATCTTGAGCATTGATATACATGTTGAAATGCCTCTGTAGTGCCTCCTAGAAAACTTCCAAGGCTCAACCCCCGGACCCTGTTGGATGTAAGAATACGAAACTCATCAGGCTCAAGTACCATCCCAAGACACACAAAAAAAGCCTCTTGGACCCATGGGCCATACCCCACAGGAAGTCAATCCATTTTTAAAACAATGTGCTATGGTCATTTGTCTTTTGGCCTTTTATGGCAATGGAAATTAACAAGCTCCTGCTAGGGATTTAACATTAAAAATTTGAAACTCCTTCCATAAGTAGACATATTAGAGTAGATGAAAATGTATCCAAATAATTTCTACCTCTAAGCATGTGGCCATGGTGATGCGTTAAACTTCCTCAAATGAGCCAAATGCATGACAAATTGCTTGTTTCAACAACAAACTCCTCCTAGGGGTTTTAAGTTAGAAAACTCCTTCCATAGGTAGATATTCTAGTGTAGATTAAAAGTTATTGAAAGAATTTTCCAACATCAAATGGTGTGGCCATGGCAAAGCCTCAAATTTCCATCAGTGAACCACATGCAAATGATGACGCTTATTCATGCAAGTGAAAATGCATTTTTAAGAAACAAACTCCTCCTTGGGAGTTAAAGTTAGAAAGCTGAAACTGTGCCCCTAAGTAGACATTATAGTGTAGATTAAAAATGATTATCAATCTAGACCACATGAGCATTCAAAGCTATCAAAATTGTGACTCTTACCCAGAGGGTTTAGTTTTTAGGGGGCGCCAAAGTTGACCCAAAATGACAACTTACAGTTCAGAAGTTAGTAGGTCAAGCTACAGCCGCAGGATGAGGATAACAGGCAACCCCAGACTCAAAAGGGGAACAACACAAGTGAAGTGTGACAAAATATTGGGGAAATGAATTTGTTTCGCGGCAAATAATTAGAGCATTAGAGGCTGTGCTCAGTGTCCCGTTCACTCCCATTTTATGGTATAAGCGCAGCTCTCGCTGGATCTAAATATCTTCCGGAGGACTTCAAGTGACACAAAAGTTATATGGGTGAGTAAAGGATCGTATTTTATGCTAGAAATAATGTAAAAACTGTTAAAACGGCCCTTCCCCTTTAATAATTTATATAGACAGACATACACAACATATACAGACACTCATAATATTTCAATATTCTTTGTCAGACAACTCCTGACTTAAGAACAGGGTTTAAAATTAGCACTTGCCACTCGCAAAATGTGTCTAAAAATATGTTTTAGCGAGTACAATAATTATGTCACTCGCCATTGGAGAGTTTGTGAAAAATGCTGACTTCACTACATCATTGCATTTGCATTTAGAATTTCAAATTCGACATTTGACTGACATGAGTTAATGTGTTTCATTCACTTGTTTGATGTTTGTGTTATGCGACATGAAATCGGTTCTAATTTTCATGGTGCATATAGTATTTGAAATAGATGTTGTGTTGTAGTTAAGGTTCTAATTATCAGTTCAGTGGCCGGTAAACACATATTATGACCGGTAAAAGTTTTGACTTTGGCAGGTAGGTCAAAAAGTTAATTTTATACCCCTGCTTAAACCCACAACCTAAAACTAGATTCTCATAATGTGCTAAATAAAATCTATTTCACTACTACTATTACTCCGGCTAACAGGAACTATTCACACTTTTTAAACTTACGGTATTCTCCAACTTGTGACATATCAAAGAAAAGAAATTGGAAAATATTAAACATTTTTGCAGAGTTGCTAAAACTGCTTTTGCATTCCTACATTTTTCTTCTGTTGGGCATATGTTATCATTTTCAAAACGTTTCTGTTTGTCACATTGTATATAATATGCATTTTCAACGGATACATAAGTAAAGTTTAGTTTTTTCTTCTTCTGGTAGAGGACACTAAATGCCAATATGCATTTTCTATTTAGAATCATGGAAAATATGGAGGCAGTGCTACGGCATCCCGAGCTGATCGCAGCTATTTTCCACCTTGATTCCACCAAATGGGCTGCGGTGCTTTCACCAGGTGCTTCACAGCAGCAGCGTTCCATTGACAATACACAGCAAGTATGTTTTTTGGCAGACAGCACACTCAAATTGCAAGTGAATTCAGATTATGATCGGCCAAGTGGCACCGGCAACTGCTGACAAATTTGCTAATACTGTATGTCAATTTCTAGTCAACCATATGCATTTTGGTCAATACTAATGTTAAACTGATTTAAAACTGCAACCATAATATTTTTTGGTTCACTAACATTGGGGGAGCATTATGGCTTGTTTGTATTTTAACAATTGTACTTCCCCTAACTAAGGTCCGAAGAGATGTCAAAACACGACCAACCTTGGTGCCTTATTGAGATTAATTGTGAGAATAAATTCAGCGCTTTAAAATAAGGTTGTAAAATCAAAGTGATTAATGGGTTGGTGTTAACCCAAATATAAAGTCAATCTGATTCAGAAGACGAATTAGGGTAATGATTTCTTTAATGGTAAGTGGTCATTGCTGTAGTGCTGCCAATCAATTCTACCAAAAATAATGCAATTTAAGATGCAGTGTCTGTTGAAAATGTTGATAGTGCTGATGCTTGTTTAAAATTAAACAGACATGGTTACCCATGACAAATCATTTCACAATTATCTCGTCCTCACCTGCCATTGCTGATTTGTGGTGGGGAGTGTCTTGAGTGGTCAGAAGGTTCAGATCGTCTGTCTGGGGAGCGGGAGCGGCTGCTACGGCGTCTGTCATGCGATCGATTGGAATGGTCGGATGTCAGAGAATGGATATCTGAAATGTCTGAATCAAAAAAGAGCCAGTGTTCAATAACTGTTGTTACAAATTTGCATTGACAAATGAGGCTTTAAGATGAAGAGCCATTTCAGATGGATCCAGCACTTCACACTGCACTCACCATCTCTGTCAGAGGCGTTGGCTGAAGGAATGCTGTCATCGAGGTCAGGGATGTTCAGCAGGGTTGCCCTTTCGTCCCTCTGAACAACCATTTTTAGCTTGCCCTTTGACCTTTCTATCAGCTTCTTGGCGTCTATCAAGGAGAGGTTCTCTGTCACTGTGCCATTGATCTGAGAGAATCGGAGAGAAAAATCACTACAGGAACATTTTGCATAGTGAGGGAATTAAACTCTTTGTTTTACCGAGGGTTTTTTTTCTACCAAAAAGGACTCTATCACAGATAATCTTGGGAGCCAAATCTCATAAAAAAGCAATAAGAAACAGGAAAACCAAGGTGGTGATATGAATAGGCTGCATTAACTTTGAGTAGTAATTGGAAATTTGGGCCTAACTACTCCTGTGCTCATTCACTGCTTATGTTTGAAAAGATGCCAGTTACACTTCCAAAGGTACCTGTTACACAAATGTAGCTGCTTTTGTCTTAAAAGAGCGGCACCTCATCAAGAACCACAAGCTGCAATTGTGAGTGTTGTAATTTAACAATTGAATTTAAGAGTTCTATAGTAACGGAGGTAAAGGTAAAGTGGCTTTCCTGCATATCCAGATTCTAATTCTGTCACCGGGAGGGAAAAGTAAAGAAAACCATTCAATATTTCCAGTTGTTTCATTCATCTTAAATGTTGTATAAAATATGTTCTCATCTTTCCCCAGCATCCCTCACCTTTAGTACAACATCCCCTTCCTGGATATTGCCATCCCTGGCTGCCAGGCTCTCTGGGGAGATGTCCTTGACAAAGATGTGGCTGGCCAGGCGCAGGCCATATTCTGCTTACAAAGTGAACGACAGCAACAAAGACAATGTTAGCACAGGGTTTACATGACAATACCACACTAAATGTACTTTGCCGTCAAATGTTGCTCCCACTGGGATTAAGGGTGCAGATTAGAGAAGATTAATTGCTCTTTTAATTACTTAGATCTATTCTGGTTGCTGTGGTTGGCAAAATTTGATCTCTCTGGACACTGACCAGCACTGATTTGGACGTTTTATTTTAAGTCTGGATGATTAATAACTGCTGGTAAAACAAAACTCCAGGAAATATTCTGGGTTATCATCAATTTTTTCACAACTAAGATTTTAACCCCGACTTTGTGAGCCTCACCTTCATTTTTACGAGATTTGACGAGAGTGACTTTAGCAGGACGAGGGGGCAGATTGTGCGAGCGGCGGTCGGACCGCGGGGAGAGACTCCTCTCCCTTGAGCCACTGCGTTCACGTTCCCTGTCCCTTCGGCCGCTGCTTCGCCCGCTGCGCCTGCCCATGGCTCCACCCACACCGCTGTATGCACCACTACGTCCACTCCGGGTTTCGTATATCTCCTCGTCATAACTGTCCTCCTCCTCATCATGCTCTGACATGGTTTCCCTCTCCCCAATTCGACCCATGGGGACATGCACCTTCCTCTTTCGTCTGATTGTCTGGCCAAAGGAAGATATTTGACAAACGAGGACAAATAATGTCAGTGAATAAAATGAAATGAATCAATCACTCGAATTAGCAAACAAAGCAAATAGTGAAATATGACAAAAGATTGGAGGAAAATTGTCATGTGGGCAATTATTTCCCATAATGTATTGTATTTTTTCTACCTAAATAGGAATTCATAATAACATGTTTACTCACGATTTTGGCAATTTTTCCACTTTTACGAAGCTGTTGGACTGCGTACGCGTGCTCCACATTGTCCATGGAGACAGCGTTGACCATAACGACTCTATCATTTTCCCTAGCGAGAGGACACATTGAACAGACATGCTGGAGTCCTTCAGCTTCAGGCAGAGTAATGTGATACTAAAATATAGCAATCATAGTCTTACTGTAGTAGGCCTTCTGCTGGGCCACCTTTCAGCACATCCGAGATGACAATGGAGGTCTCGCCACTCTGAAAATGAGGGTTATCCCGACCTCCTGATATGGCTATCCCAAAGCCGAACCCTGGTGCCTGCACATCAAGAAAAAGAATACATAGACAATTAGTTGCTTTGCAATCTGAGAGAAAAATTGAGTAAACCAGAGTTTGGTTTTGACAAGTCTGATGGCCATGCTAGGTTTCTTGCTCTAAGTGAAGACAGTGAAAGCAGCTGATTGATCATGACAACTATGACACGCTATTTGCGTAGGTTACACTCGTTTGGCATTTAGAGTTTCCATTTTCCATGTATTAATTCCAATTATTAATGTGTATCTAGAATGTAGCTGTTTCCATTCCACTTCACATACCAATATTTAGATCTGCAATACTTTCCTTTTCAAATATCAGCACCGGTGAAAAGTTATGCAAATGTTCTGGCTACGTTTTCTTCACTATGTAGACTCATGGTGGGGCAAGTATCCGCAAGTATTCCATTAATAGCAAAAGCAGTGAAGTTCTAAATAGTATGCCAGAGAGTTAGGGATGAAAGCAAAGATACCAAGAAAGACAGCAGGGCAGAGTGATATCTTGACGAGGACCAGGTTTAAGCAGATATCTGTGACGAGGACGTGATGGACAGCACCAAATACTCACCCTGTGCAGTGTTACTGTGTGCTGTTCCCAAATGACAGTCTCCTCCATTGCTGCACTCTGGAAGACAAGAGATAGAGAAGACAGAATGATTAACAGAAGCGATTTACATGTCAGTCAACAGAACAGTCACATTATCCTGCCAAACTTCTGCCCTCAGAACAGAACACCAAATGCTTCTGTTCTTAGTTACATATTTAAAACCAATGGCCAAAATAATTATTACATGGACTTGATTTCAAGGAAACAATTTGATCCTTGAGAGTAAGAATATTTTCACTCTTCACCTTTTATAAGGAGCAATGGTCTTTCCAGTTACATGTCGATTTAACATACTGCGTATATATTGTTTCATTGAAAAGATGAAGCGAATACCACCATTTCTGGGTTATTACAGACACGCTCAGTTTGCATACTATTCAAGAGTTCTGCATTTACACAAATTCTGCCACATTTGGTTTTAGCCACAGTGCATTCACATTTTGCCGCTCAAGCAGAGCAAGACTAGCATGTAGGTATCAGTGGTTCCACTCTATGCAATGGCATGTTTATAGTGGACTAAATATAGCATAACAATAAAAAGCCTACTGGATACATTGAGGACACAACTGAGTGTCACTGAAATGAAAGCAAAACCTCTGTCACATTAGCCACCAGAGACAATCAAATGAAGGTCAGCTCCCTCAGCTGTTGGGTCAGCATTGTCCTCTGTGCCCTACAGCTCACTTCTTATCTTATTTCTGCTTTTACACCATTTCACCTAGACCACAATTTCATAACACATTAGACCTTCGATGAATGCATATGGAATATTATCAGGTCCACCCCTTTGGGGCAAATTAAAGCCTACATCATATAACCTAATGCAATAACCCCATTTGTGATGTAAATGATCCTAGGTCCGTGACCATAATTGGTGCAATGATAATGCATTTCCATACTGCTTTGCTGATAATTTCTTTGGCATACAAGATCAATTACTCAACAATAGCCCTTCTAGAATAAGGAGCTCATGTTGCAACACCTTAAGCATGATGAAAGATAAAAGATGTATTTTAGATTAAAATAAAATAGTTTCCCTGTTTCGACCTGCAGTGAGCATTCGTTTGACCCTCCAAATCAAAGACGCTTTTATGGTCAAAAAGCTCCTAGAGCCTCAGCAAAACAAGCATCTGTGTCACCGAGACTGAATTGTTGTGGGTTCTGGCCATCCATGCCCCCACCTCTGATCTGTGCACTCTCTTGTGATTGGCCAGCTGATGACAGCATGTCCAAAATGTCAGACCCCTTGGAGTCCCCCTCCTGAGACAGCTGGCTCAGCCAATCACAACACAGCTTGGCAACTGCCATATTGTGACATCACAGACAACCAAGCCAGTAAGCAACTGTCTGTTTACTAGTTTACTCAGAAATAGTGGAGACCGAGAGGTGCAATATTACAAAGAACAACATGATCATATCTATCTATCTATGATACTGTCTATCTAAAACAAAAGGAACGGTGGATTTGTGAAGCTGCCTTACCACTTTCCTTTCCTGATGTTTTACATTTAAGTCAATGTTTGATTCACAGGTGGTTGGGCAACTGAAAACACTGTACCTCAATCTAAGCAACCAGCTCACCACCTCCTCCTAGCCTCCTGTGTTGCATACCAACAAAGATTTGTGGAGACATGCTCTTCCTACAAAGAAAGAGGAGCAAAATTCTTGGGTTTCTTGCGTAGCCGCTGGTGGCCGGGTAGACTGGACTCATCCACTTCTTGTGAGGCTGAGGCAGTTAAGTTGATTTTGTTACCAATTTCAAACTGGCTGTCAGCAAGCAGCAGGCCAAGCCGGCTGGCTGCATGAGCTACTGTGGATCCTCTAGGGCTAGTCACTCAAATCTTAAAAACTGAGCAAAGTATGTGGCTCAAATTACTTATTGAGCCAGTAGAAATTATTCCTCTATTTTTGAATTGACACTTGTGGACTTTCTAACGCCGGGATTCCACCTCAAATGACCGCTGAAAGACTTTTGACTCTTGAGTTGAACCCTGACCCCTCACATTATCACTGAAGTACAGTTCCACGTATTGACTTTATTTCATTTAGAAAATTAACCGTATATTTTACTCTGTAGCCACATACAACTTCCGCTGCCACTCGCGCTGCACTGAACTGCACTGAATTGATGCGCTGCGGCGTCCGGCAAAAATAGAAGCCTTGCGTATCCGATCCAACCGCTGCAGCTGAGCCGCAGCGGAGCCGCAGAGGAACTGCACAGCGGGCGGATTGTGTGGAATCACGCACATTGATTAAAATTCTTGCGTATTCGATCAGGCTGCCTTTCCTCAGCGGAGCGCAGCCGTTCCGTATGCGGTGGGTTTTAGCCGTAACACACGTTCTAACACTCAGTGTGAGTGGATGTGTGTGTACAGCCAGCCCTTGCTGTGGACTGACAGTGCCACCGTGGTCAAGTTGGTACAAAAACATGAATTACTCTGTAGGTTTGTCTGTATATGCAAAATTACTTAAAATTGGATAGTAGGATCTACTTTAATATGACAAAATGTAATGGTATGGCTTAAAAAGTCCCTTAAAATGACCAAACTTGATAGATGCAATAGGAAAAGTACTTGCAACTTTCCAATGTTTGAAGAAAATTATAACTTTTTTTAAAAAACGACACAGTAATGTCTCCAACCAATATGGCTGCAGTCTTGTTTCTTGTTTAACCACCCTGGCGTCTTTCAACACATCATCCTTAGGTCTGTTGTGACCTCTCAGCTTAATGCCAAACGTTAGCCAGCAACTGGGAATACAGGCAGCTGAATAAATCGCCACAAGTGGCCCCAGACGTTCTCAGTTTGGCAGCGAGAGTCATAAACTCCTCAAGCAGCTTATGGTGGGACTCACACAAGAAGGGAGAAAAAACTGTGGGCGAGGGCACAACTCCCCTCCCACCCCTCCCACCCCTCCCTCCTCTTGCCCTGCCCTTCTACAACAGAATAAACTGCAGCACTTCAGAGAGGAAGAAAAGGCATCTGAATATAAACAACAGTGCAGAAAACAGGGGCATTAATTCTCACTGGAAAGTTTGCTCTTTGGGAAGGAGGACTAATGCCTGTGTGCACACTGTGGAAATGCTGATGCTAAGAAGTACACCATTTGTTTTCAATTTATAGAGGGTTTAGCACTCCACGAAAAATCTTATGGGAGGTGATTGTTTCCAGTTGATAACCCACACAGAAAATGTTATAGATATCAGTGCAGCAAACATAAACATGCTCATAAACAAATATAATATTTAGGGCTTGTGTTGCAGTATGCTGGTGAGAAATGTGATTTTGTTGTCGGGAAAATACATTTGGAGAATGCTTACTCTGCCTGATTCAATGCTATTAAATCAAATTGAGCCAAACGGCAGGAGTATAATTTGAGTAAAAATTAAACTGATTTAGGAGGGGGGATAAAACG
>CAESWR010002181.1:134478-151204 GCA_903171835.1 Mullus surmuletus
TCCCCCCCCGCCCCCCCCTCCTCTTGATTAATTCAACCCCCGTTACCGGCCGACATTTTGTTCCTCCAGTAGCACCGCTAGCTGCTCCGCGCTGCCATCACCTGAGCGCTGCGTGCACTCGACGTGGCAGCGAGCCGATGACAGCCGGACGGCGGGACGCGCTGCGGCGGAGCGACACCGGCTGTGCGACCCCCGCGGACACCGTCGTTCGGGGGGACGAGGCTGCCTTAGCGTGTTCGTGGGGCTGAACTAGCTCAGCCCGTTAGCATCGAGGGAGGCAGTCAGGCTGCTTAGTTACCGCTACCTTCAGCTGTACCGTTATCGCTGGTGCTGAGGGGGGGGGGAGGAGGGGGGGGAGGATGGGGATGGGGAGGGGGGGGGGGGGATACACACATCCTCACTCCTGCGGCTGCAGCGGAAATAACGTACTCACGGATAAACCAAGAACGGCCAGATTCACCTTCGCGAGAACGAGCGACGGTCCTCACGGCGCGCCGGTGAGGGCTGGAAGCTCGGAGAAAAAGGAGGGAATCCAGAGGCGGAGGCGGAGGATGAAGCCTTTCCTTTCCGTCCCTCTCCTCTCCTCTCCTCTCCACCCCCCTCAGCGCTCACACTTCGGCTGCCTCCACCGCCGCGGTGACAGTGACAAGTTCGCCTGGAAGAAACCATTCCGGTCTGTCCGCGGGGGGGGAGTGGCGGCAGCAGCAGCAGCAGCACCACCATCACCACCACCACCAGCAGCAGCAGCAGCAGCAGCATCAATCGCCATTCCAGCTTGAGAAGGAACGGTGGTCGATGAGGGAGTAACAGCAGCGGGGCTTTATCTTATCACTCCATTCCAGCTCCCCTCAGTGTAGGACTAATAGATGCGAATGTTCGTCTCTTGGCATCCTTTTCTAATATATATCCCAGAATAGGTAAGAGGATCCTTGCGAGGGAAATTGTATTTCAAAATGTGTTCCAGAAGACTGCAGCACTTTTACCTCAGAAAAGTACACGGCAGTTCATCTACAATCACAATGAGAGATTTTCCAGTGGGTTACAAACACAACTGACAGCAATGATCCACCTTTGAATTTGCCTGCTACACCAATCATGTGTCTTCATTCTTAGAAAATAAAGCCCATGCCATAAATCTATGATGCTTTGTCAGAACATTGTTTTCATCTGTAACTGGGTAAATTATTTGAGGCAAAATGCAGTAAAGCAGTGCAACAGGAAATACTGCTATTTATACATTTACCCATTTGTGCATCGCTAATAACATCCCTTTCCAGGTGAAATATATATGGTATAATATATATCGCCTTCTATCTGTTAATCACTGCAATAGGTGGCCAGACAAACCACAAAGCATTGTCAACATTGAATGTGATGAGGTATCTTATTTTTTAGAGACGTTCAGATCCAAAAGTAAGTTAGCAAAATGATTAAAACATGAGAAATATATTTATTTTGCTGCACAGTGAATACAGTTTACTGCCATGCTACAAGAGATGTATAAACATGTGATTTTTTTTGTTGATTAAATTTACTTGGCACTTTTCAACCAGGTGCTGAGTTATACGTTTGTTGTGAAACCAAAATGTTCAAAACGATATTACAGTAATTGCTTATTTACTCAGCAGAAAATAGTGATTAGAAATAAGGGGACACTTTCAAACAAAGAGTGTGTTTTGTGTTAAATGCACAAATCAATATGAAGACATCTATTTGGATACTACATTTAACTACAGCAATCATAAACTCTTAATGGGGAAAGCTGAAGGAGACTACTTAAGTAGTAACGACATACTGCATAAGGCCATTTAAAATGCAGAGGATAGAACTAAAATCCACCCTACAGTCACAGTGCTCAATACTCCTTCCCGTGGGGTATACAGATTTAATCAATATACAGTAGAATGTAAATTGTGCACTGCACCAAACCCCACTCTTAGGACTGTAGTGCATGCACTTTAGTTGTTGTTTTATTTTGGTGAAGTACTTCATTCTCTGCAACACCTTCAGTTGTGCCTGTTATCATTTTGCGATTGTATGACCGTTTTTGTCACCTCTACCCCTGGCACTAATGAGCTCCAGAGAAGATATGAGCTGAATGTAATGTCGGAGGAGCACAGAGGTCCTGCAATGTTGCTGACATAAGGAGACTTGCCGCAGATTCCATTGGAGGATTGGCGGGAGAGCGGGGCGTGGGCATCTTGAATGGAAGAATGCTTGATGGCCAAGGTCATAAGAATTAGATAAACAAGGACACTCGTAGATATCAGGTGGAAAAAACAATTATGGTGTGTCATATAGGTAAGTCAACACTACATCTGTTTTTGTCAAGTCAATGGGTAGCAATCAGAGGCAAACGGTTGGAAGTCTGAAGAGTATAAACATGTTTGATGGTTAGATAATGGCATTTTCATCACTTATCTTACAGGCGGTGTTGAAAAAGAGAACGTAGCTAAGCCTCAAAACCCCTGTGGAAATGCATGAAAGCTAACTTTTATAGGTTGTATCGATGATTAAAATCACTTGATGTGGGATCGTGCTGAAGCCCTTGAAACACCCTCTGTTAATGCAACAACAGTGTTTGCATCACTTGCTCCTCCAGCACAGAGGGAGTTTCGCATGCCGTGCAACAGAATTATGCAGCCCCCTCTCGCCATCAGCACATTTCGACATGAGAGGCAGAATCCAAACCAGAGTGGAACCGCAGGAACACATCACACGAGTGGGGAAGCAAATTAGACATTCACAGCAGGCTGGCGTTTAGAGTGTGCTATCCCTGAAGGTGAGTGAGTCACCCCTGAGTTGCACAGGTCAGGAAAAAAAGCCTACTAAGCAAAGGTTGTCATCGCTATCTGAGCTTTAATGACCGGAGCAGAAGAAAACAAATACATCTGTCTAATAGCAGCATAAAAGAGAAAAAATATATCATGTGATACCTGCCAAAGCCGCAAGGTGATACACAAATATTTCTACTTTCTTTTCTTGTTGTCAATCTTTGGTTTCACAAATTGGAGTATATCAATGTAATCCCGTAAGAGAGTAAAAAAGGCTTTTTATGATTTCTGGGCTGTCCTCTGTCGGTATCACTGGCCTCCAGCATGAAAAAAAGGAGCACAGCAACTTGACAGCCAACCCTAGTTAAGGGAAGAAATTCCTCACATCAGGCTTCATAATGCCTCTTATGCTGGGAAAGAGACGGGGCTCCATGATCTAGAAAGCATAAAGCGACCTTATAAAGTGAATAGTAAAAACATTCACTTATCACATGGTGCTTTGTGACCTTGGTGGGAATGGAGGATGGAGGAGCTGTTAAATGCAGTTAAAACATGTCAGAGGACGGAGTTTGGCTGCAGCCTACTGATCTTCGTCCAGCTAATTAGCATCTGATTTTACAGTTTGATGATTGCACCTCCTGTCCTGCAAAAAATAAATCCCTCATCATCCATCTGGAATACCATTTAGGCCCCCCGATGCAGCTGTGGAATATACAGCTTTCTGCAGAAGCCTTTAATGATACTGATAGAGCTGGATGTCCTCTTTTTAGCTTACACTATGGCCAACAATAGCAGTTAAAAAGAAATGCATGCTTTTTACTTGTTTGAAATCCATTGTTATGTCCATGATAACATGGGTACCAGATGGATATTTGTTATATTATAACATTGTCCGGTGTTAGCACTAACATTGAATGATCATAATTTTAATCTTGAAATGTGTGGATACATAACATATTTAAAAGATGTGCTTGCCTTCATTTGTAATGTTTTACATGTGTTTTTAAACACTACCATGGTGTTTCAAAGTGGGTATGTGTATGGATTTCATATAACATGGCATAATGATGCAAAGCTGTAGGCAGCGCAAAAAGATTCATATCTTTCAAAACCAAAGTCAGAACCCATGTTCCAATCAATCGTATTTAAAGATTCCCCCAATTGAACCCACAATCCCCCCCATCTTCCCACCAACAGCTGAACACTCAGACAGATCAGGTGACAAGAAATGACCTCACATCCCTTGCCTGAAGATCATATGACACCAGGCGTGTAGTCAGCACAAACTGCTGACATCCAAATCCTCTCTGGATCAAACTACGGCATCATGTACAGTAGCAAAGAAGCAATCACCTAAGTATGTTTATTCCCAGTGGGGAGCACAAACGCTAATAAAGATGAGCAATCCCAATCAGTTAATGTGGATTTGTGTATGACAGAAAAGTCATTAGCAGCAAAATGGTCAGCGGAATTGTTTTTGCTTTTGAACACATGCCCAGATCATAGATTGCAGTGTGAACCATGACGCTGAATTCCTTAGGGGGAATAAAAGCTTTTAAAGCAGCAGAATCTTGATCAATCCAATTTTGATTTCACACACAGCAGTAAGTGGTGACACAAGATGGATTATCCATATTCCATCCATATTAATTTACTCAAAGCACTCACAAACTCTTCTCATATAAATCCACAGAGGCTTTGGGGTAAAAAATGCAATTTGTTTTTCAAGAAATTACATCTAACATTCAGTTTGAATAACCTTGTAGTCTGACCTCTGATATTAAATTATGGTTATGAATTAAGTGGTTGTAATTTTTTACCTAGCTGAAACACTTTTAAATTGGTTTGATATCACAAGAGGCTGTCTATTCATATTTTCTCCCAAGAGAGCAGCCTTGGTCAGGATGAGAGTAAAGCAATATAGGGTCTAGGCGGCGTGGAATCAGGTTCTCCCACTGGACCCGACGGAAGGGGTATTGTTGAGTGCAGAAGATGGGGGTTTTCAAGGAAAAAAAAATTAGGGGGAAAGAATCACCCACTGGTAATGTACCGCACTGCGCAAGGAAGACAATACTACAGATCCTTGCAACTTGTCACTTGTCCAGTGGAAATTAATTTCATCACACCTAAAGGTTTACTCCAGAACAATTATTATTGACAATTAAGGAGCAAAACGTCCGTGCAATATATGAGATGGATAAACAACAGATTTGGAACAATAATTGATCGAATCTTTTTGTAATTCTTCTGAATGGTCAATTTAGGGAACCCCCCCCCACCCCCCCACATGATATGACAGCTTAACAGTCATCCAAATCCATCGACCTCCCTTCTCCTGCATCAGCTGAGCAAACATGGATGTTTCAGTGTGCTCCTGTGCATTTAGGTAGTAAAACTCTGCCCTCTGCAGGACTTCACTTGAACACTTTGTACCTGCATTTGGGCCCGACCATATTGGCCCTTGCAAAATGAATTCTATATGCTGATTCTTCAAGGCGACGTGAAAATAAACGTGAGGAAAGCGGCCTCAACCCCTGCTGGCTGCCGAGGCACGTGTGAATGGATGCAGGGAGACACAAGGAGTTAGGGTTGTACACCCACGGGTCCGTCGTAATGGGATGTTCTGGAGTCTAAACAGCATATGGTGTCTCTGTGGGCATCAACAAACATCCTACATGTCCAGCAACATGGCACACACACACACACACACACGCACACAGAGCAGACACAAATAACATCCATACACACTTCTTGCATGTTGATACATTTGGGCTTGATGAAGCGAATTATGCGCACATACCTTTTTGTTTTTGTTTATGCAGTAAAAATTGTTTTTTGTCCTGTATCTCCAATCCTTGAAACTTGACATTCTCAATGCTGATAATAGATAATAAATATTGGACAACAAATATGACAAATGTTCATACAACATCCGAATTTGGATTTACAGCGGCTGATAACATCGAGATAACAAGAGAATATTTTCCTCAGACAAAAGCATCAAACTGTATGTGTTCATCTCATGATAATCAATCAAGAGACAGTATAATCTACAGAGTGTCCACAACTGTATGCATCAAACTCTGTGATTGATTAGGCTGTCTTTGGACAACCTTCCCCATGTTTCATTCTTCATGCCTGACTTCCCCACCATGGCCACCATCTTAATTCCTACCAACATTACATCATCCTGCTGGTTGTCCTTCACTTGACCCCACACTTAAGTGCTCAGATGGGAGGCAATAACATGAGCATCAAGCCCTCCTAAAAAATAATCCAAATTATAACAAGAGACTGTTAGAGTGATATTAATAGATTCTGGTTATATTTTTGGAATGGAGTTTAGTGCTACATTTTCACTGGTGATAGCGCTTACTGTGCCTGTCTCTCCGCCTGTTGTAAATCATCTGGGCAAGGCAATAGAGTTGTTGGGATTTATGTGGGTCTGAGTCCTATCTCTTGAAATGATTTGTTATAGATGAGGGACTCGAGGCTGATGATAAAAACAATTCAAAAGCATGTGTCATTTTCCTCAAATCCCCTTCTGATAACCGAGGGCTTGGCTGTTTATAAAGCTTGCAAGGAATCTTTCCTGCAGACAGCTTTAATTACTCATTTACATTACTGACTGCTAATCCAATTTGGAAATCTGACTTTACCATCAAAAAACTGTTTCAAATAAATCATTTGAAGCATCAAACTGTACCGGCTACCTTACTTTACTTTATGTAAATTGAGCTAGCCGCTATGGAGAGGCTGTATTTTTTACAGTTAATCTGATGCAGAAACTAAAGTATACATACTGCCACAAGATGTGTGACATGATGGTTGCAGAGGCATGCAGTGCCTGCAGTGACCTACCATATGTCCTATCAGGGGGCACATAATAGACAGGCCTTGCTCCAGAGTCACAGCCTCCAGAAATGTTCGCAACATCTGCCATTGCCTCTGTGCAGCCTGTGGGATCACACACGCGACCCTTGCATGCATCACGCATGACCAGCTCCACCTTAGTCTCACATACAAACCCCTCAACCATCCTCCAGTGCCCATCACCAAAAAAGAAATGACATCAATTCATGTCTCTTCTTACATAACAACTCCTCTTCTTCCTTCCAATAAGGCCTCCTACAGATGTAGTCATGATAAATCTCCTGCGTCCACCCCCCCTTGTACACAGCTCCTCCCTCTCTCTCTTTCACAGAGCCCTTGTGATGTATTTCACTCAGGTGCACCCCCTGCACCCACCCTTGTGCACCTCCACGTCTTCATCACACGGGAACAATCTCCCTCTAACAGGCCCTGAATATGCAGATTGGTTAATTCAGCTGCAGTTGCTCTCTCCGTAAATACATCAGCACTTTCCGAAGAACGAGCAGTGAATAAATGCTTACGCAGAGGCTTTTTTTGGTGGTGGTTGGGGGGAGTGCCTCTGTCCACGGCAGACTGCAGCCAAAAGCGGGATTTTAGGAATGGAATGGGGCAAGTAGGACGAACAAGAGATGTGGAGTTTGATCAAGGTGAAGCTCGAGTCTCGGGTCTGATCCTCATCTCTTATTAAGCAGTTTATTAAATTGCCCTTTTCATCTCGACTGCAGTTGCATCTCGTCCTGCCGATACACTCTTTGTTTCTCTGCAACTCACCTCGTTATAGCCTCTGCAGCAAACATTCCTTTAACATTTTCCAAAACCGCTGAAGGGGCAGAAAAATGCTGCATTCAAAACCAATCTTACCCAAACAGAGACCCAGACACATGACATGATTTCAGGCAAACAAACAATCTCAAGCTACAAATCTACACAGCATCAACAAATAACTGACCCTCCCCCTTTCCACTGTGACATTACAGATAATGTTTATTAATTCTACAGCATCTGCCAATATCGCAGTTATGTTCGGTTTCTCTAATTGGAGCTTTAAGAAACGCTGCAAAGGTCTGTGAAGAAGGACAAGGTGTCATTGATGAATGCAGAAAAATAACTCATGTTATTTATAAAGGCATCTGCTGCATAAAAGAGTGTAGTTTCCCTTCCTCTCCATCTCTGTTGTGCTTTCTGCAGCCTTAGCACTAAAATCTGATTCAAGATTTCTGTGAACAAGTGTGCTGCTTGCCAACACAAATGACAGCAGGAGTGGGCCAGCTGCCAAAGTCCTCCCCATACTATCAAGAGAGAAAAGCAATCAAAAGAAGTAATCGATATAAACAAAGTCTTAACCACTATTGATTATTTAGCTCAACGCTGATGAGTGAGGATAGTTATTGACCTAAATTCATACACTCAGTTGATTAACTTCTAAACTTTTCTTTTCAAACAGCTAATCAACCTTGAGGAAATGATTGCAGACCATCCAACAGCTCTGTACTGGTGTTGTGTCTATAGTGACATTTTAGCAGGATGCAATGGAAATGGCTTTTCAGCTCAGCATCCTGCAGTCTCATCACTCACTGTAAGGTGGACCGTTACTTCCATCAGCTGCATTTGAGTTTGGGCACGTCAGCAAGTATTCTCTGGTGCACACACAGCCTGTACAAAAGAAATACACCGTGGAAAGGCCAGGAGCCCTTCGCTGAGCTCTCAGTCTCTGGAGAGATAGCAGCCTCTTGAGCTGTTTGAAGCATCCTCTGAGTGGCAGACCAAAAAGACAAATGGCCACGATGTGGCAAGTTGGTTGGAGTGAAGATACAGCAATGCTACAACCACCTTTTCCATTCAGATGAAAGTTTGCTGGAAATGCCTCGTACCAGACATTTTTGTGTGGCGTTGTGAAATTCCCTGTGTTATTTTCATTGCTTTTTAATAAATGTGCATGTCAGAAAATGGCTTAAAGCTCTTTAACTATGTCACACAGCACCGCTAAGCTGAGTCTTTACTTAACTCTCCATCAAATCGAATTACAAAAATATTATTTAGGCAGTCACACATCAGCAAATACATAAGATTTTTTTTAACACATGTATCTTAGAGGCCTTCAAAATGTCATATGTTCCCAAAAGCCAGTTCACGATTGCTGACCAGAATTTCTATCAATAATTCAACCAGCTTGGTGGTTTTGTGGTATACTTTAATGAGATTAAGCATTTGAACTGAATTCACAGTCGAGTCATAGCTTAGCTGTCAACACAATATAACTCCCGTGCGTCTCAGGCCTTCAGCAATCTGCTGCTCTGTCTGGAAACAACAGGGTATGTGCATTACAACTGTGTCTGCTTGAATATGGTTGCAGCACAACTCCAAATCCAAAACAGTGCTTTGAGAATACTGTTCTTTGAATGGATATTTCATATTTCATTCCATTCCATTGTACAGCAAATACAGCAGAAACACAATATGTTCACACCATGCATTTGGGGGGATTTAAGGGCCTGAGACACTTATTTTCTGAAAAACAAAACAAAACAATTTGCATTGTGTGTAGAGCAACCTTGATATTTTCTCACCACAGATCAACATCTTGATCATCAATCCTATTCATAAGTCGTGATTTGGGGATTTTTACTCATCTCAGACGTATTTACAGAATCTGTAATTCTCAAGGAACCTTTTGAATGACATAAATGATTGGAATAAACAGCTGCATGTCTCACATTTATAAACAGGGTGTATTGATATGTCAAAGGTAAACTGTCATTATTATATAACAATTGTTGTCGGTATTCTGTGAACCAAATGTAGATCATAAGGAACTAGAGCCTGCATGAGGTGTACCTTGGACTGATATTTCTTTGAAACAATTGTTTTCACACATGTTTGAAGCCCGTAAATCATCGATGTGGTCATACAGTGTGTTTGTAGTTAAGTTGGTTTACTCACATTGGAGTCGAGGAGATCAATGCTGTCCAGGCTCTTGCTCCTGTGAATGCGGCCCTTGATGCGGCGGAGTGATGGCTTGCCCTGGACAGTGCTCGCTGAGGAGGCTGCTGTGACGGAGCCGGCGGTTGGACTGGGATGTATCCTGAGGTCAACATGGAGCGAGCCGGAGGAGGATAAAGGGAAAAAAAAACAAAACACAAGAGCACAATGTCAGGGCAAATAACCACACACACCATATTTGTATCACAGCATGACAAGGTGCCACAGGCAAGACTGGGGAAGGGGAGGAAGAACATTGCAGCCATGTTTCTGCTTAGAGTCTCTTGCTGGATAAAATGGCATTTAAAGAAATCTATAATTGGATTTAATGTCACAGAGGCCCTGCAGGGGAACTGGTTTACGCTAAGGAAGCACTGCAGCTTGAAGCATTTTGCGCCTGTGCAGCTTTATGGGCAACACCAGCAAGACTGTAGCTGGGTCACAGTGAGATGAGGGTTGGAAGCATAGCTAGCTGAGCTATCACCAATACTCAATACCAATACCATATAGGAGAAACTTTTGGATTGCCAGGTTGTATTAAGTCTCCTTGAATTGTGACATCCAAGCAGATTTCTTATTTTCTAACTAGTCATCAAGCATAGTTATGAATCTTGGTCTAGATAGCCTGCAGGATTTTCTGAAAGAAAGGGGGTCAATCTGATTTTTCTACCTGATTAAACAATTAACTAAGGAGGATGATAAACAGCAGCTGGTAACCCAAAAGCTATTCTTACATGAAGCATTCTTATATAGCATGAATTAGTCTCTTCGGTATCACATTATTAAGGTGGTGTTTTTAGGTGTTTGTGTCATCATATCAATTTTTGTTTCTTTGGGTTTAAGAGCAGCAATATCTCCTGATAAGGACGTTGTTCCCTTGGTTGTCGCTAAAAGTTGTTTGTATTTAATATGCGGTGCTAATATGCCACAACGCAAAAATCCAAAATAACTCTATTATGACTGCTCCTCTCCTCTCCTCAGCGTCATGGAGGTCACAGATGTCCTCACTAAACTCCACATGGAAAAAATCCTTCCTACAACGTGCGTCTCAAAAACAGTAGATATCCATTAGTGCACTCTGCACAAAGCCCCGGAGGAGGTTTAGATACTCATCAGGAGAAATTATGAGAGAGCGGAGTGAACAAAGGGACGGGAAAGAGAACATCACCTTCCACTTTCTCCCTGCATAAATTCAATAGTTGCCTGGAGCAGAGAAGGTGCTTACTGGATGGAAATGCAAGTTAACTGTCTTTGACAATATGTGCAGTCAGATACAGTCAGCCTCAGATTGTTCTCATAGCGATACGGCAAACATGACTAACAAGAAAAGCAGCTTGGACTGTATCGTATGCATTCAGAAGCTCAATTCTTGGATGTTGATTCTGTAATGGATTTCAGCCAAAACACTTCAGGGCAGAATGTAACGTGGTGCCAGCAACTGTACCAACTCAGATATAATGTGCAGTGAACAATTTCACATCCGCCATATGATTAATACTTCTTCTTTATCAAATATTTAGGTAAAGTGTGTTTCATTTGAGATTTGAGAGAGCATATAAAATGCAGAATGAGTGTGTCCACTCTATCATGTTTATGGGTGAGAAATCTCACTATTCATGAGTGAAGGACACTTTGCATGAAGGAGCAAAAACTACAGCCAAAAAAAGGTCATGAGTCCCTTGGCCTTCCTACTTTTTATGCACACACTCACTTCTGCACACTTACATGAAATATGATACATTAATACATTATTGAAGGACATTTTGGGAATGCATAATCTCCTTCATGAGATTGGGATCAGCACTGGGCCCGATTAAAATCCCAAATAAAGAGTGGAAATTTTGGCTGTGCATGCTGATATTTGCAGCTTCAGTGTGTGGGCGATTTTGCAGCTGATCTGCGAGAGATGATTGACCGGTGGTGCAAACGTGATGGATGCGAAAGTCTTTAAATGGAGGTTTTAACTAATGTTCACAATGGAGAATTCGAGACAGCAGAGTGACTGCACATGCTAAAAGAAATTTGATGCCATAGAATTGGAGTGGAATAGGCCAATAAACACAATGTTGAATTACATAAAAGAAATCTGAATATAACCAGAAAAAATGGCATCTGGGATGCTGAGAAAGTCGAAGCTGTGGGTTAAAGAAGAACATGCAGATGGAATAAAGAGAAGATGGTTAAATATAGACGAAGAAGAGCAAAGGACAAAAATAGCTCATAATAGTATTTAGAAGAAACCAGGTGGGGGACAGGTTGAAGAGCCAGATGTTGCAGACCAAGGTTGTACTCCATAACCACAACAACTGATTTGCACTTGCCTGTCGAACATGGTAAATAAAAATGCTAAAATAATAACTGCCATTATTTTCTGGCTTAGCAAATCACACTGTGTGAGCAAAATGATCTATAATCTATGCTCATACAAGCAGAGACGCCCCATACTGCACATTCATGAAGGCAAACATGCTGAATTGCACACTCGAAATATGCAGACCTCAATGTGCACATTTAGTAAACCATCTTGCTTGCATTTTTGTGGCTGATATGACGCTGATTTTTACACCAACCAAACAATCATCAAAATTTGAAGCAAAAAAAAGCATATTGATGTGGTTTCCATAACCCCATGATAATCCTATTCTGTATGGATTCACCCTCTTATATGTATGTTGTATGTTCTCTGTCACTGAGCCGCTATGGTTACTATCATTATGTCAGCCAGTGAAATTTTGTCAGACGGACAACACAAAACTGGCCTAGCTAATGTGGTAGAAGAACCTGTCACAAATGGTGGCATATCTGTTTCACATGACACACTGCACTCAATGCTGATACTGTCTCAGGTCTTGCTCTGCATGTCAGTGGGAATGCACAAAAACCAGTGTGCTCATATCCATGGAATTTGGTGGCATTACATTTTGGGTCACATGAAGACAAACCAGACAAACATAATACTTGATGGAGGGATTGACAGTTCCATATCATGACATAGGCTTTTGTTGTTTTTTTCCTTCAAGAGAAAGCTCATGTTCTGGATGTGTGGTGGAAGCACCAACCAGAGAAAAGCATTTGCCAGGCTGGTAGTGATGACTCTATTGACTTCTTGGATCTTCTGCAGTTCATGAGAACAAAGAAGATTCTACTTCAAACGAAAACACAGTGAGATCAATGCCAAGACCCCTGATGGCCTGCACTGCCCACCACACCAGAGTGTGATAATGTAGTTCACAGATGAGGTTAAGCTGATGCCTGATGCTATTACGAAGAATGGGCACACACACACACACACACCCACACACACACACACACTAATCAATGGCAGGATTCTATGCCGTCCCTCTGTCGCAGGCTGCCTTGAGAAGCCATCAGGTATGATTAGTTCAAGCAATAACGGCTACTGCTTAATCAGCAGGTCAATAGGTAGTGTTACGCTTCATTCCTCCCATCTTGGCCAGTGCTAACATAACCCTTTCCAAGGAGAACTATCCTGACCAGTACCTAATGCAGATACACAGTCAGCCACAAAAAACACATACACACATATACTCTCACTGTGACCAGACTGGGTTTTTTTTTGTTTCATAAAAATGCCAGAGGATGAAAAAATAACAGGACACACAACACAACAGACCTGTTGTGTTATCCCTCTAGGCTTGCAACAGAGTGTAAAGTTCATTAAGTCAGGTTAATGCTAATCTTTGGCTGCGTGAAGTGGTGGTGGTGGTGGTGGGGGGGGGGGGGGGGGGGGGGGTTCTTTAGAAGACTGCAGGCAAGAGGAACATCTGTTTACAAAGACTATTCCTAAATCAGAGAGCTGCAGTTATTCAGCCTTTATCAAAACCAAGCCGAGCTGTGCCTTCTAATTTTGGGAGTGTGAGGCACATGGTACACACACTGTTCAGGCAGTGTGTCATCTCACGACCGCCACTCCCTGTGGGATCAGCAAAATAGGTAGTAGCTCTGACTGTATCTTCCACTGATGTTAGATCCAGTTACACTTGAATAAATGACAAATCTTTTTTTAATTTTTTTTTTTAATTTTTTTTTTTATAAATCCCTCATGTTGAGTTAATAACGCCTAACTATATTGTTGAAGGAGATAACTAGTTAGGTTTTCAGAAGTCATCAGTCAGTCTGGATTCTTGGATCATATGATGATTGTTGTCATCATCTCGTTTTTCAAATTTGACTTTTTTGTTTAGAACACCTCTCCAGAAAAGCTTTCTAAAAATGAATGACCACAAATTCTCTAAAGATTATTTTCATGTCAATCATCATCTGTTTTTCAAATCATATTTCCAGCTCGATTCATGTGTTTGTGGATAAAGCATTAACAAGATCAGTATTGATTGAATAGGCCACTTCAATCAAGATATCAATAGACTTTGCAGATCGAGGTCAAACTAGCTGCATCTTTCTCCAAATGTTGGTTGTGATTGGATGAACAACATTTACTCACATCATGATGCCAGGCATTATATAGGGCTCAAGGTGAGAAAATATTATAAAATATGAAGAAAAATCCTCAAATGCACATTTTATTGCTATTACTTGTGAGACATATTTGGATTTTAAATCCTGGCTTCACTAACAGTTTGACTCATGTTGTGTGAGAATCTGCTACTGCCTTGAACTCATTTATTTTTTTAATGTAAGCATACAATTCAAAGATTTGAAGTACCTGGAGATGATTTGCAGTGTTGTTATCAAGACTTATTTTAAATTCATTGGTGGCTGGACACAGTATATGTTTCATCACATCTTTCTACAGAAAAATAATTGTGGATTTCACCTTTCCACCAAAAGTCATCTCTTGTCCAGCTATTGAAAGTATCAAATCACCTTCCACCAATATGAGTGGTGGAATTGCGTACACTATTGTCAACACTAGGTTTCAGTTAAACAGCATATATAACACATATCAGGTGTTGTTGCCTCATTTTAGCCTATGTGACTTGACTGTAGAGTTTTACATTTTTGGAATCCACCACTGGTAAGAAATGTTATATACAATTTTTGTTGTGCTAAGTACACACGGCATTGTCTTGACAAAAACGAATACCGACATGATGTGCACATTAATAAAAAACACGTACTGATGAATCTTATATGCAGATTAAGGGAAAACAACAAAGCTGGAAGCAATGAATCCTTGAGGAAGAAAACAGAGCAGCATGATTTCGCAAATGGTTAGCAGTAATGAATGGAATGGCCAATTAATGGGCTTCCAGTATTTGCTAGTTGTGGATTTTTAGTCACAGAGAATTAAAGTTCAGAAACGTTGTCAAATGTTGATGATGTGCCTATCCATGGTAAAAGAGCTGCAGGATCTCAGCTTTTTCACTTCTCATACTACTTGAGGCTACTTCTCTTCTCTTCACTCCAGCTGTAGCAAATATTAAATTTAACGAGGTCAGGAGCTTGCCGCTGTAAGACTTATATAACTAATGTTGCCCCTTTTTTTAAAAGAAGAACATCTTCCACCACAACAGAAGATCTCGTAAAAACGTCTTCATCCTCTCCTACGGGGGCAATTGGGATAATAAGAGGATGACTAAGGAATATGATAAGCCAGTGAGATAAAGAAGCTGCATGTGATATGCTTCTGACTTATCACATTGACCTCAGCGACACTCTTTACTCTGAATGTTTGGAAGAAACACACAATTACACACACTGTAACTGGATTACGAAGGGAGGAAATGATCCACACAGTGTGATACATTTCGTGTTTTTGGGAGGCACTTGCTATCAGTGTGCCATTGAGCCTATTGACTTCTAATTAACCGTCTTTGCTTTCAAACAAGATGGTAATCCGGCTGTAATTAGGGATACTATGTCACACACGTTGCAGCTTCGGCAGCAATCTGCTTACTGCAAGGAAAAAGGGGAAAATTAAGGGAAGGCTCTCTCAAAGTAAACAACTGGACAAGGCCACAGCCAGAGGAAGAGGAGAAGACAGCAGAGAAATTATCACTGCAATTTAGTGTAGCATACAGGAACAGAGAATAATGAGAACACTGAATGGGTGGCAAGACAGGAAGGAGACACATGGCGAGAGAAGAGTATGGGGTAGAAATTTGTTTTAATGTGAGACAGAGTACAGAGGCCTGGCTGCAGCACAGGAAATAAAAGAACAGGAGAGGACTTTTTACATGCTTTAGATTTTATTATTAGTTACAACACAGCTGTGAGATTGAGAGGAGGAGGAGGAGGAGGAAGAGGTGGTGGTGGTGGTGGGGGTGGGGGTAAAGGTTGAGGATGATGGTTTACCACATGGTTGGCTGAATAATGACATTTCCAGTGACAGCAGCAGCAACAGCAGCAGTGGTGGCGGTGCAGCATAGGTCAAAACGTGAAGTTTGAAGGGAAGACACAAATGATGAGGGGATGACATCATCCTACGCATTCAACTTTGTAAAGTGATGGCAGGAAGAAGGACACACAGAGCCACTGGACTTGATGCACACACACACTAGAGTTACCTGTGCACAGAGCAGGCTGGAGATGATTACAACATGGTGCAGGCTGGCTGCAATGGCGCTAAGGATTTTTTTTGGGGGTGGAGGGGGGTGGGGGTGAAGAGTGGCTCATTATTTTATAAGATGTGGGAAGCTACAGCTCCCCATCTCTTTTCTCCCCCCCTCCCTTTCTTGCTTTCTTTCTTTCCTCTACATCATCATCATCATCGTCATGAAGATTCATACTCACCACATACGCTTCCTGGGTGGGAGACAATGTTCTTTGTTGGAGGCGGTCACCCCCAGAGCCAGCTGCATAACAGTAATGTATTTCTGGTAATTCACCATGGTACTGTCCACCGCTACGAAAAATCCAACCCAAAGAAAAGCACAGGTGACCATATATTTCTTTATTCCCTGGCATCCGCCTCCGCTGCGTCTTCCGCGCTCAGCATCACAACGCCATTTCCAGCGCTCAAGGACTGACAGTAGAAACGCTCCCCACGGAGATGAGCGAAAGGTGTCGTACCGCTGCGACCCATGTCTGCAATGACACTCTGACCGTGTTTTTAGCACCACCGATCCATCCGATTTGCAGTTCACCCCCCTCCTCTCCTTCTCTGTCTGTCTCTCTGT
>CAESWR010002181.1:151229-161449 GCA_903171835.1 Mullus surmuletus
TTTGTAGCGGGTTGTTCAAGATGTGGACATTGTCTCCTTCCTCCAGCCTCCTCTCCCTCCTCTCCGGGGTTGGAAACACTCCTCTCTTTAAAAAACACTGCAGCGTCCAGGCGTCCGTGTGTGTGTGAGGTAGGGGGAAGAGAGAGTGTGTGTACAGTGTAGTCAGAGGGGAGCGCCTGTGAGGGAGGGGAGGAGGAGCAGAGGAGGGGGAGGAGGAGGAGGAGGAGGAGGGATGGAGGGATGGAGGGAGGGAGGGGCGGCGTTGGAGGAAGCGATGCGTTCGGAGATGCTCGTTTGTAGCATCTGTTCGGGAAGTCTGAAGTTCGTCGTCTATGACTTGCTCACGGTTTCGCCGCTTTGTAAAAGTCACGCATCTCCGAGTGACGCAACACTTCCTGGAAGCAGCAGAGGCGGAAGAGGGGCTCTGAGCACTGGGGGGGAAGTTGATGAAAGACAACCTTTTACTTATTCTTGTTCATTTTTCAAATTCACTTGCTTTTTGGTAGTAGTAATAATAGTAATAATAATAATAATCACTTTAATTTACAAGTAATAAAGTAATAGTAATCCTCTTTTCTGATTCTGATTCCATTCAATTACAATAATGTACAGAAAGGAAGAGTATAATATATAACTGAGGATACAGTTATAATGAAGGGGTTCTACATTTTGTAGTGAACATAATCTTTTTTCTCTTTTTTTTAAGATTACGTATTCATAATTCCATGCATTCAAAACAAAGCTGATTTCATGGGCACATTGACAGGCATCCTAGCTTTTACAGACAGCAAAAGATCTGTCAATTCTCCTATTTGGGATTTTCCCTCTGCTTTCAAAAACTGAGCAGCTTTCTCACTCAAGAGTTTTCCAAGCAAGGTAACAATTTATTCCTTTTTGCAGACAATATTGTGTTCTCTGTTGTATACCTGCTAGATACTGCATATTTTTTCAATAAAGCAAACAGAATTTTGAGCAGTGAATATACTTTCTTCATCAACAGGTGGACTAACCTTCTCCATCGCTAAAAGTCATGATGTAGCTGAACACTCCACTAGCCTCACATTTCCCAGAGCATTCAGCCGTATCTCATGGCCTTCATCAGCACATTTCCACTTGGCGGACACAGTGCTACAACTCTTTTTTTCCCCTGCCAGCCTGCGATTTTCAAGGTCAAAACAGTCTTAAGATCATTCTTCTGTGTATTTTTGTGCCAATTGAGCAGAATATTCAAGACTAAACTGAGTTTCAGATTCTGAAAATAAACAGGTAACAAAATGCTATTGCTTCTCATTGTTCTGCAACTGTGTGTATGTATGATATGATATAAAATCAAAATAGTTAATGCATCCGTTCATTGAACCTTTGGCACTTCTGTCAGCTTTGTGATGATGCAATGGAATGTTTGACACAAATTAAATTATTGGTTACAGGATCCATTTGTTGTTGAATTGGATTTTGTGCACGATGGAATCAAGAAAGATCTAGTCATCTCATGTTAAGTTTGTGATTTACTACATAGCAAATGCACTGCCCACAGTGTTTCACATTATTCATCCATCCACAGTTGTGCCTCCACACTGCAGGGTTGCAGTCTAACCTGACTCTCATGGTGTGAGAGGCTGAGGACACTACAGGGTGGCAGTCTATTACAGGGCTTACAAATAAAGACAGACAACCACTCGTACTCACACCTATGGCTGATAGACTTAGTCACAAATGAGTCACAAATGAACCGACATTGAGGGAATGGCAGGAGACCTCTAGATAATCAAAGGGAGAAAATGCAAACTCTGCACAGAAGGAAAGCACTTTCAGCATGTTGTTTGGCCTACGCAGGTCCAAAAACCAAAGCGCGTATCTAATGTATGTCCCACACAGTTTCTTAAACAACACTACAACATTTTAATTTCATGCACCGCGTCGTAGACAAAAAAAGACAAAAGGAGATTCAACAAATAACACTGCATCATCTTTTGTTCATTCGAACATTGCCAGGCAATTACAGTAATTGAAATTGTCAGGACAATAAGCAGACCTACAACTGTTGATATACTTTTTTTTTTACAGTGCAGTTCAATCACTCCATCAAAATGCATGTTAAAATATCATAAAATCTCAGTCAGTTAGTCAGGTCGCACATCCTTTATACTGCCACCAGCTCAACCATTCTCCATCAGACATACTGCATGATACTACTTACCTCTGCTGTGAATCATAAAGGTACTGTACACAAAGGTACTGTCAACATCTCTGTGTTAAGAACACATAGAGGATGGCATGGATTTGTTAGAGTCAGGAGAGTGACACTTACTGTTGTAAACTTGAGTAAGTGAGTAAGTCAATTAGTCTCCACTTTGATGTCAAAAAGAAAACGCCTGCCTCCTCGCCTGGGCAGAGAAGTGTAATGTACATACTCTAACTGGAACAGCAACAACAAAAACATCAGAGGTCTAAAGCAAGATAGATCTGTTTCTGAGCCATGCCTAGCTAATATAACCATCACATGTGGTTAGATTTGTCAATTAGTACACATCTCACTGAGTGCACACTGAATATTAACAATTCCTGTCCTACAGAAGCTTTCCACCATACGGCTAAACAGGCAGAGCACGGCACTAACACTGCCGGTGTCAGGGGAGCAAGTCCCTCTGTGCCAGACACTTCTAAAAATGTATGCAGCCACGGCACTGTAGTGCTGTGTTAATGGACATATCTCCATCACGGTGTGTTTTTGCCAACCTTCAAAAATAAAGACTACACTGACTATGAAGGGAGCTGAATGGAGATCAGAAAATATGAATCCATCTCAAAACAATGGATCCACCTCAAAACAATCAATCCATCTCTAAATAATGAATCTTATATTGCTCCCAATATCATTTGATATTGGATGATTAACATGTTCCATAAAGCCTGTACAATCCCAACAAAATACGCATCAAGAGGCCTATGATGAAATTTCAAACAGCCTGTTTTGTGGTGCCAGTTACTTCTGGATGACTGGAGGCTGAAAACCCTTCAGGGTGTTAAGGGAACCGAAATGTATCTTGTGCTCATTTGTCCAGACATTTCCTAGTTTGTGTATTACAAATAATTTTAAATGCCATGTCTATCCATAATATACCAATATATCAAGTAGTCATTGGATAAAACAAAAGACCACTATGCCAAACTGGAGCAATAGATTTTAAGTGGGAATGTTGCCTGTTAATCATAGCAATTAAACACACATTGATCAATTTATTTATAATGTCTTGCTGCAGTCCAAATACACCTTCAACATATATAATTCCATAGACTAAACAAGTGTGCGAGGTTTCTGATTTTAAATCATTTAATGGAGCGCAATAAACTAACAGTAATTTGGGGTTCACAGGATCTTAAGAGATCTTTTCTACTAAATGATGTGTACCACTTAAGAAAATAACTGAGATAGAATGCTGGTGTGTCACTGTGTATTTAGCTGGTCGCGGATGATTCTGCTTCCACATACTGTACGGACAATATCTACATTGAGTCATGGCTGCATGGAGGCAATGATGTCACTGCTTCCTGTTCTCAGCCTCTTGAAATCCGACAATGCTCGGCTAATACGCCGTTAATGGAATCATCAGAGCAGAGTCCCACAGTGACAAACCCCCCATCGGTGCACTCTGTCACCTCCCATTGATGAGGACGCCCTTTTAGACGACTATCCACATGACGAATCATCATCACGAGACGACATGTAAGACACAGTGGTCATTAGTGAATGGGGAGATGCACACCAACACAGGCTGCTCTCTCTCTCTCTCTCTCTCTAGCGCCCTTGCTTGCTCCCTCGCTTGCTCTCTCCCTCTGCATCTTTCTTTCTCTCTTCCTCTCTCTCTCTGTCTCTCCATTTCCTTCACAGACGCACACATCACGAGGAGTGTGCATGGGAACCAGTAGTAGTGTGTCAGTGAGGAAGCATTGAGACAGCAGTGGGTCAGTGGTTGTGCTGCAGTCTGAAGCCCACCGCATACCCATGCACACTCCACTGCAGCACTTTGATTTCACATTGGCATCCCCCTCTGCATCTCCTCAGTAATGGCTCAGCCTGCCCAATCATTATCCTTCTGACATGTGAAGCCACGGCTCACATCTTTTATTATACAATGCGCCCTTGCATACACACACAAGCACGCTCAAAGATGCACAGAAGCAGTTGTAAGCAAATAAAATGCTCAAGCACCTTTTCCCAGGAAGTAAATAGGACAGATGGGGCTGCCCTTCTTTCTAGTGTCCTTAGGCTCCCTTGCCCACTTCATTCTGTACAGCAAAATCAAAGCTGGTTTGTAGGACTCAGAGGCTGCTCCCAGCGGAGACAAACCTGGATGAAAGCCCTAAGAACCACAACCACTGTAACATCGTGATTTATTACTTTTGCACCAAACAAAGAGGAAGTTCACTGAGAAAGTCCTCCTCACATGAGTGCACTGCACCAGGAAGAACAAGCCTAATGGAACACACACACACACACACACACACACACACACACACAAGCACACACGCGCGCACAGGCAGTCACACCTCAGCGCTGTCGCAGTGCTTTTTCTCTATGTACTGTGAGGTGAGTCATCAGCACAGAGAAGCATAACCTCACAGCTTCAGCTAATCTCTCCTCTGCTCCTCCTCCTCCTCCTCCTAAATCCTGCCAGCATCTCATTTTGTCCACTTATGGATGAAGGCACGGTGACTTACATCACCGCTGCAGCCTCACATATACATATAAGGCCTCAGATCTAAGCACACATCCCAGGGAATCACACGATCCTAATCTCCGTAGGAGAAAGCAGGGTGGTATATAAAAAGCCCATCCAATCAATAATTCTGTATAATCTTTCATTTAAAGTATACTTAAATCAGCACATTATTTTTTTTGCTCAGAATCATTCCACAAGTTAGGACTTTTCTGTACAACTCAGCAGAGGTTTTAGCACATCAGTTCAGTGAAAACAATGTTCCAGTTTCACATCTGTTCCTGTGCTGCTCTTTCAGTGACACACAGGTCCTTTGTGCCCTTTGAGACAGTAGCCCAGAGATGTGATTAAATGTTCACTCTCAGTCAGCATGATGCTGACCAGGAGCAGATGTGAACAGCCAAACTAATACGCACACATCACTGTCGCACTGTCTTTTTGAACCGACATAGCTGACAATCAATCTGTTCTTCCAATGTGGATCAAAGACAGTGTGAGAAACAGATGGATGCAGAAGGACCCCCGCCCTCCCAAAACAAACAACAGTTCACACACGACTTCGTGCAAAGACACCACGGGGGAGAATATTCCAAGGTTATCACGTTTATAACAAGCATAGCGGCAGACATGCTTCACTTTGCCACTCAGGGATGCATGCCGGCACGCAAATTCTGAAACCAAGCATCCATGACTTGAGGCAGTTTCTGTCCTACTTCCCCTAACAGTGAGCAAACAAATAATTATGTAGTTTTCATTTTGATACATTCAATAAACCTTGCCCAACACTTACACAAGCACCTGGTCTAAGTCCCGTCTGTCCATCAGCTCTGGGTCAATAGCTTGAGGCTTTGTACAAAATGTCTTAAGCAAAATTTCAAGAGGACTTACATTGACTTTGTTAGCACCCTGCGTCTCTGTGGAGGCTTTGTGACCATTCTGGCTGTGTGTCCTGCTATGGTGCAATGTTTTGTGTGTTAGTCCGTTTCTGTCATCCTTGTGTGTGTGTGTGTGTGTGTGTGTGAGTGAGTGAGTGTGTGTCGGTGCCCAGGGCTAGACCACTGGGATATCTGTCTCCATGCTGACTTAGCTGTCATACATTAAAGAGGCCTTCTTAACGGTCTGGGGAGCATATCAGCCTGTCTGTCCTGTTACCTCAGGAATCACATCCGAGTAAACACTCCCACCAACCACCCACCACTACCTCTCAAACACACACTGTCAACTGACTTTCGCTGCCTCTCCCCTCCCCCCTGCTATGCTAGCTGGGTCAAGGGTACTCTCAAAGGGTCCACACACACCCAGAAAGACATCAGTCAGTATGACGTATTAACAAAGGCTGACACACAGTGACAAAAACAGCCTCACAGGACTGTACACCCATGTACCCCTCGCAATAGTAGATGTCTGTGTATTCTGCACTTTACAGCCATTTAGTTTCCTTATGCAGTTACCTACCACAAAAAAAGATGTTTATGATAAGTGTATAGGATGACACGTTAAGGAAAACACATTTTTAAATGGCAATACAGCAATCCGAGACGTCATCACAAGTGGGCCCTCATGGTTCAGGAGGTAGTGCACCGTTAGTAATTGGATAGTTACTGCTTTGATCCCAGAAAGAACAGAACCCCAGGTTTCTATATGAACAAGTTTGGAACGTCACATGGTGAACTACCCCATCAGAGCAGGAATATGTACACTCTGAGTCCATTGTGTCAGAGAAGGTGCTATATAATTATGCCCATTTGGTTGGAGTGTAATTTTGATACACTTTCAACTCAGTGACCATTGTGTGTTGGTCTTCTGTAGATGTATATTATGACGTTGCCCGCCAACATATTTGAAATATAGTTGTTCACAGATGAGAGGTTGCAGAGCTGTTTGAAAGGTACTTCAAACATTCCATTGTCACTAAAATTGTCATTGAAATATGACTGTGAGGGAGTTGGGGACCTAAGGCTGATTCTTTTAAGGTTATTTCAGCATCTGCGATGGTGTGTCGGTCAGGACACAAGAAGGAGGGAAGACTGGTGTCTCTTCAAGGCAGTGCGTTTTATTATGACAAGCCTGTGTTCACAAAAAACCCGGAGTATCAACATAAAGTACGCCTCCGTAATGGCAAGACGGAAAAAAACCCCACAGATAGTCCCCAGTCTCGCAAGCACACACATACTCAGACAGAATAGTACAAAAAGTTTGCTAGCATAACTGTCGGCTAACGTTCTTACTAGCCGCTTCTAGCGGTGCTGATGTCTTTTCCGGTGGCAGCAGGAAACAGAACTATCACGACACCTACAAAATAAAGGCCTTTTATGCAGCCGTCCCCAAATGTACATAGTATATTTGCATCAAATAAAAGGATCTTTCAGTCCAGGAGAGTCTAGAGGTCGGAGGAGGATCTTCTTCTCCAGATAGGAGAGCTGGTAACATTACCAACCAGGCCACTGGCCATCTGAAGATGTGTCCCCTGATGTTAACACCGGCTGATCTGATGCAACCATCATCGCTACGATAGCTCTTGACCACACACCCAATCGGCCACTGGGCTCATGGTAGTTGGGGCTCCACCAACATGATGACTGCGTCGTCTTGTAGACCAGGCCACCTGTCTGGCCTGTTAGACCAGGTAAGTAGTCTTTAGTAAACTTGGACCAGAATTGGTCCGCCAGGACTTGGGAAGGTCGCCAGCGTCAACGGCTGAGGATCTCAGGGGTACACCACCTGGGGGAGCGAACCGTCAGGCCGCCTCATGAGCAAACTGTTAAGTGTCACAGGATCGACGTCGGCTATGTCAGCTGATGCATAACCTAATGGTTCCGAGCTGAGGATGACCTCCAGGAGCACTGTGAGTAACACTTCCTCAGGGACTGTTTGTGATCCAACACACGTGTAGAGTGCTGACTTGACTACCCGCTCCCATACTCCACCAAAATGAGGTGCTGCAGGACGGTTAAATCGGAACTTGATCTTCTGACGAGCAAGCTGTTGCTCCAGCACTGGAACCATGTTGTTGAAGGCCTCTCTGAGTTTTTGTTCGGCTCCTTTAAAATTGGTCCCTCTGTCTGACCACAGTTCAGCAGGTGTCCCTCTTCTGGCGATGAACTGCCTCAACGCCATTAAGTAGGCGTCAGAGTTAATACTACTGAGGAGGTCCAGATATACTGCTGTGGTTGTTAAATACTTGAAGGTGATCCCCCAGCATTTCTCTTGACGTCTGCCCACTCTCACACTGGGTTCCCTGTAGCAAGGACCTTATAGTCCTCAGGAAAGGACTGCTTCTGAGATCTAAATAGGATTTCGGTTTCTGCCCTTTGGTAATCCTCAGCAGTGAGAGGGGTACTTGAGGAGGTTTTTCTTTTACTGCATCATCCATGAGTTCTTGCCAGGAACTATATCCTTTATGCTCTTGGCCACAGTTAGTAGGTGAGGTGACTGTATCTCCGCAGTCTTTCGGAGCTCCCCATGGTCCTCTGGGGATTCAACACTCCCTTTGACCACCTGTTAGGGTCTTTGAGCTATTCCGGTGTTTAACCTCTTGTCAGGTGATCTGCAGGATTTTAGGCTGAATCCACACAGTGCCAGCTACAGTTTCCTGTCAGTTCCTGAACCTGAGACACCCTTGCTCCAACAAACACCTTGAAACGGAAGGACTGCGAATGGAGCCAGGTGAGCCTGTGGTAGAGTCAGACCACAGAATGGTTTGGGCCAACTCCATGGTGACTTCTTTGTTGAGGAGGCTAGCTAGTTGAGCTGCTACAAGACACACAGTTCCAGGCGTGGGATGGAATGTACACATGTGGGGGCTACTCTGGAACAAGCAAGAATGAAGGCCACATGGATTTAGCCCTCTTTCGTCTTTGTCCTCAGGTAGGTTACAGTGCAGTAATCCTGTTCTGAGGCATCAGCAAAGATCTGTACTTCTTGAGTGACAGCTTCAAGGTCAAGGTCTGTGGGCATGTATGCTCAAGGAAAGGTAAGAAGGTGCAAGAACCTCAACTTATCCTCCTAGTTGGCCCAGGCTTGAAGCAGTGTACGTTTGTGTCATCCCAACTCTTGCTGCTTATCCCATAGTCGCCGAATGATGAGCTTTGCCCTGGTGGAGAAGGGCAACAGGTAGCCTAAGGGGTTGTATTGCAAAGCTAGCACCTTGCACATGTTCCTCGGGTTTGGAGCGTCATAGGACACCAGCCGGTGCTTCTAACTCAGGAAGTCTCTCTCCCAGTGCTGAGACCCAGGGTCAATTCTTGAGGGTTGGCCTTGTCTTGCGTTAACCACAGGTCTAGGCTCTGCAATCAGGCCTCTTGGGGCAGGTGATCCAGAACGCTCGGCTCATTGCAGGCCCACTGTCGGAACTCTGGGGTACGTACACTCTGTAGGCGGTTATCGATGTAGAAGCAATGGTCCACGGAGAACCTCAGGATGTCATCAGGCTGGCAGTGGGCAGCCACATGGAGCTGTTGTGCATACGTAGCACAACAGGGGCTGCGGGTTTTGCCGACACTCTTGGGGGCTCATCCACTTTCAGGTCACGCCACAGGAACCTCAGTAGAGGGCGATCTGATGAAACATCCCCTTGATGTTTCCACTCACTGCTATGGGACGCTCCCAGCACTTCAGTAAGACGTCCACCAAGAAAGCTCCAAGGGTGGGACCAGGCACTAAGTACTGGCTCAGGGTTTGCCCGAGGTATTGGTGGGAGCAGTAGATCGCTGCTCACTATGATCTTTCAGGAGTACTCCATACTCCACAGAAGAGCCATGGCTGTCTCCTTGGGTGCCAGCAAAGGGGGCATGGCTGCATGACGCAGTAATGGTGTAGCATACATCCTCACTCCATTGACCTTGATGCAAATTGTCTTAGTGTCCAGCAATGCGACTCCTTGTTGGTCCTATTTTGACTGGGTCACATTTCTTTCTGGTCGGTGAGGTACATTGTCTGTCTGCCAGAGCCTCTAAACATAGCGGTACAGCTCACCCATCTGTGATGGAAGGGAGGTGAAGAGATACTGTACAGAGTCAGCTCACCGCCACATGGAATGGACAGGACCTTGGAGGGTCCATCCTAGAGAGGTGTGGACTGCTGCAGGGTAACCAGGCGGTCCAAGTGTGACTGGTTCTATAGGTGTTATGAGGTGTGATTGGTCAGAGCGATGGCTTGGCATCCTTCAAGGCAGGTATAAGAAGGCCACAGAGGTGTTTATACTTCCTCTGAAGTTGCTCTATGGGTATGTATGGTGGGCAAGGTTGAGGCGACTAGCTGTGAATGCACCATTGATCTTATAGTTGATCTTAGGGTTCGCAGCTGGAGAAAGATGATCGGATATCTTATGTCCATGGAGCACCTGGATGTCTTGTCGGACCGTCCGCAGAGGAAGATATTCTGGAACACCCTTTATTCCCGGTCCATGCTGTAACCAGCTGCAGCTGGTTCAGCATGCTCTGAACCATCATCCAGCAGTGATTCTCTCCATCTGTGGGCGTGGCCGACTGCCCTGCCAGT